>OU342740.1:89174542-89293317 GCA_910589775.1 Avena eriantha
CACACATCCAATGACACTGGTGGATCTGTGTGTGGTTTGTGGGAAGAACAAACATGCAATGACACTGGGTGTGGTTCATGAGAAGAACAGACATGCAATGACATTGGTGGATCCTTATGTGGTTTGTGGGAAGAACTGACATTCAATCACACTGGGTGTGGTTCATGAAAATAACACACATCCAATGGCACTGGTGGATCCATGTGTGGTTCATGAAAAGAGCACACATCCAATGACAATGGTGGATCCATGTGTGGATTGAGAGAAGAACATGCATGCAATGACACTGGGTGTGGTTCATGAGAAGAACATACATGCAATGACACTGGTGGATCCTTATGTGGTGTGTGAGAAGAACAAACATGGAATGACCACTTGTGGATCCATGTGTGGTTTGGTTAGAAGAACAGACATGCAATGACCACATGCAATGACACTGGTGGATCCATGTCTGGTTTGTTTAGAGGAACAAACATGGAATGACTCTAGATGTGGTTCATGAAAAGAACAGACATGCAATGACACTTGTGGATCCTTATGTGGTTTGTGAGAAGAACACACATGCAATCACCCCGGGTGTGGTTCATGAAAAGAACACGCATCCAATGACACTGGTGGATCCATGTGTGGTTTGTGAGACCACACATCCAATGACACTGGGTGTGGTTCATGAGGAGAACACACATGCAGTGACACTGGTGGATCCTTATGTGGTTCGAGAGAAGAACAGACATCCAATGACACTGTGTGTGGTTCATGAAAAGAACACACATCCAATGACACTGGTGGATCCATGTGTGGTTTGTGAGAAGAATAGACATGCAATGACACTCGGTGTGGTCCTAGAAAGATAAGACATGCAATGACACTGGTGGATCCTTATGTGGTTTGTGAGTAGAACTAACATTCAATCACACTGGGTGTGGTTCATGAAAAGAACACACATCCAATGACACTATGTATGGTTCATGAAAAGAACACACATCCAATGACACTGGTGGATCCAAGTGTGGTTTGAGAGAAGAACACACATCCAATGACACTAGGTATCCTTATGTTGTTTGTGAGAAGAACACACATCCAATGACTCTAGCTGTGGTTTGTGAAAAGAACACACATCCAATGGCACTGGTGGATCCATGCGTGGTTTGTTAGAAGATCACACATGCAATAACACTGGGTGTGGTTTATGAAAAGAACACACATCCAATGACACTGGTGGATCCTTAGGTGGTTTCTGAGAAGAACATACATACGATGACTAGATTTGGTTCATGAGAAGAACAGACATGCAATGACCACTGGTGGATCCATGTGTGGTTTGTTTAGAATAACACACATGCAATGACCACTTGCAATGACACTGGTGGATCCATGTGTGGTTTGTTTAGAGGAACAAACATGCAATGACTCTAGACGTGGTTAATGAGAAGAACAGGAATGCAATGACACTGGTGGATACTTATGTGGTTTGTGAGAAGAATTGACATGCAATGACTCTAGCTGTGGTTCATGAAAAGAACACGCATCCAATGACACTAGTGGATCCATGTGTGGTTTGTGAGAAGAACAGACATGCGATGACTCTAGATGTGGTTCATGTGAAGAACACACATGCAGTGACACTGGTGGATCCTTATGTGATTCATGAGAAGAACAAACATCCAATGACAATGTGTGTGGTTCATGAACAGAACACACATCCAATGACACTGGTGGATCCATGTGTCGTTTGTGAGAAGATCATACATGCAATGACACTGGGTGTGGTTCATGAGAAGAACAGACATGCCATGACACTGGTGGATCCTTATGTGGTGTGTGAGAAGAACTGACATTCAATTACACTGGGTGTGGTTTATGAAAAGAACACACATCCAATGACACTGGTGGATCCATGTGTGGTTTGAGAGAAGAACCGACATTCAATCACACTGCGTGTGGTTCATGAAAAGAACACACATCCAATGACACTGGTGGATCCATGTGTGGTTTGAGAGAAGAACACACATCCAATGACACTGGGTGTGGTTTGTGAAAAGAACACACATCCAATGACACTGGTGGATCCTTATGTGGTTTGTGAGAAGAACACCCATGCAATGACTCTAGGTGTGGTTCATTAGAAGAACACACATCCAATGACACTGGTGGATCCTTGTGTGGTTTGTGAGAAGACCAGACATGTGATGACTCTAGATGTGGTTCAGGAGAAGAACAAACATGCCATGACCACTGGTGGATACATGTGTGGTTTGTTTTGAAGAACACACATGCAATGACCAAATGCAATTACACTGGTGGATCCATGTGTGGTTTGTTTAGAGGAACAAACATGCAATGACTCTAGATGTGGTTCATGAAAAGAACATACATGCAATGACACTAGTGGATCCTTATGTGGTTTGTGAGAAGAACACACATGCAATCACACTGGGTGTGGTTCATGAAAAGAATACACATCCAATGACACTGGTGGATCCATGTGTGGTTTGTGAGAAGAACACACATCCAATGACACTGGGTTTGGTTCATGAGAAGAACACACATGTAGTTACACTAGTGGATCCTTATGTGGTTTGTGAGAAGAACAGACATCCAGTAACACTGTGTGTGGTTCATGAAAAGAAGACACATCCAATGACACTGGTGGATCCATGTGTGGTTTGTGGGAAGAACAGACATGCAATGACACTGGGTGTGGTTCATGAAAAGAAGATACATGCAATGATACTGGCGGATCCAAATGTGGTTTGTGAGAAGAACTGACATTCAATCACACAGGGTGTGGTTCATGAAAAGAATACACATCCAATGACACTAGTGGATCCATGTGTGGTTTGAGAGAAGAACACACATCCAATGACACTGGGTGTGGTTCATGAAAAGAACACACATCCAATGACACTTGTGGATCCTTATGTGGTTTGCTAGAAGAAAACACATGCAATGACTCTGGGTATCCTTATTTGGTTTGTGAGAAGAACACACATGCAAAGACTCTAGCTGTGGTTTGTGAAAAGAACACACATCCAATGACACTGGTGGATCCATGTGTGCTTTGTTCGAAGAACACACATGCAATGACACTCGGTGTGGTTCATGAAAAGAACACACATCCAATGACACTGGTGGATCCTTTTGTGGTTTGTGAGAAGAACACACATGTGATGACTCTAGATGTGGTAAATGAGAAGAACAGACATGCGATGACTCTAGATGCGGTTAATGAGAATAACAAACATCCAATGACCACTGGTGGATCCATGTGTGGTTTGCTTAGAAGCACACACATGCAATGACCACATGACATTACACTAGTGGATCCATGTGTGGTTTGTTTAGAGGAACAAACATGCCATGACTCTAGATCTGGTTCATGACAAGAACAGACATGCAATGACACTGATGGATCCTGATAAGGTTTGTGAGAAGAACACACATGCAATCACAATGGGTGTGGTTCATGAAAAGAACACACATCCAATGACACTAGGTGTGGTTCATGAGAAGAACACACATCCAATGACACTGGTGGATCCTTATGTGGTTTGTGAAAGGAACAGACATGCAATGACTCTAGCTGTGGTTCATGAGAAGAACATACATGCAATGACACTGGTGGATCCTTATGTGGTTTGTGAGAAGAACAAACATGCAATGACTATAGCTGTGGTTTGTGAAATGAACACACATGCAATGACACTTGTGTATCCTTATGTGGTTTGTGAGAAAACACACATGCAATGACTCTAGCTGTGGTTTGTGAAAACAACACACATGCAATGGCACTGGTGTATCCTTATGTGGTTTATGAAAAGAACACACATGCAATGACTCTAGCTGTGGTTTGTGAGAAGAACACACATGCAATGACACTGGTGGATCCTTATGTGGTTTATGACAAGAACAGACATACAATGACTCTGGGTGTGGTTCATGAAAAGAACACACATCCAATAACACTGGTGGATCCTTATGTGGTTTGTGAGAAGAACACACATGCAATGACTCTAGCTGTGTTTCATGAGAAGAACATACATGCAATGACACTAGTGGATCCTCGTGTGGTTTATGAGAAGAACACACATCCAATGACTATAGCTGTGGTTTGTGAGAAGAACACACATGCAATGACACTGGTGTATCCTTATGTGGTTTGTGAGAAGAACACAAATGCAATGACTCTAGCTATGGTTTGTGAAAATAACTCACATCCAATGACACTGGTGGATCCTTATGTGGTTTGTGAGAAGAACACACATGCAATGACTCTAGCTGTGGTTCATGAGAAGAACATACATGCAATGACACTGGTGGATCCTCATGTGGTTTATGAGAAGAACACACATCCAATGACTATAGATGTGGTTTGTGAGAAGAACACACATGCAATGACACTGGTGTATCCTTATGTGGTTTGTGAGAAGAACACACATGCAATAACTCTAGCTGTGGTTTGTGAAAAGAACACACATCCAATGACACCTGGTGGATCCATGTGTGGTTTGTTAGAAGAACACACATGCAATGATACTGGGTGTGATTCATGAAAACAACACACATCCAATGACACTGGTGGATCCTTATGTAGTTTGTGAGAAGAACACACATGCGATGACTCTAGATGTGGTTCATGAGAAGAACATACATGCATTGACCACTGGTGGATCCATGTGTGGTTTGTTTAGAAGAACACACATGCAGTGACCACATGCAATGACACTGGTGGATCCATGTGTGGTTTCTTTTGAGGAAGAAACATGCAATGACTCTAGATGTGGTTAATGAAAAGAACAGACATGCAATGACACTGGTGGATCCTTATGTGGTTTGTGAGAAGAACTGACATGCAATCACACTGGGTGTGTTTCATGAAAAGAACAGACATGCAATAACACTGGTGGATCCTTATGTGGTTTGTGAGAAGAACACACATGCAATCACACTGGGCGGATCCATGTGTGGTTCATGAAAAGAACAAACATGCAATGACACTAGTGTATCCTTATGTGGTTTGTGAGAAGAACACACATGCAATCACACTGGGTGGATCCATCTGTGGTTCATGAAAAGAACAGACATGCAACGACACTGGTGGATCCATGTGTTGTTTGTGAGAAGAACACACATCCAATGATACTCGGTGTGATTCATGAAAAGAACACACATCCAGTGACACCCGTGGATCCTTATGTGCTTTCAATATGTGGTTTATGAGAAGAACACACATGCGATGACACTGGTGGATCCATGTGGTTTATGACAATAACACACATGAAATGAACTCTAGTGGGTCCATGTGGTTTATGAGAAGAACACACATCCAATGAACTCTAGTGGATCTATCTTGGCATAATTTGATGTATGCCACGATGTATTTCATTGTACAAGACACGAACTTTCCATTTTTATACTACTCAGTTTTGCCTCTGGTTTTATGTGGTACTACTCAGTTTTGCCCCCCTCTCTCTATCTTTCGTAGAAGCCCAAACCTGTGCTCACCCTGTCTACTACTCCCTGATTGGATGTCACAGTTTCACGCGGATCGTGCGCACCAATCGTTGATTCTGTGCAATCCAATGATGATCGTTGCACACGTCGTGCCCTTCATAGTACATCGTGAGACAGCATGGACGTCTCCCTCAGCGAGACTTCTACAAGAAGGAACACAATGCCGTCCATGGAAAAAGTCGTCGAGTGGTCATGTCATGTTTAATCAAGTCTGAAAAACTACTACTGCTACTACTACGCGACAACGCATGCGTCATCGACTGCACAGTCGTCGATGGACAACTACAATTTATTGCCACTTGATTTTAATAAGACATATCCCATTTTTATGCAGCGGCTCTCAATCTCACTTCCAATTAGGCCCGACCGTAAGAAGCTTGCACGCGCTAGCTGGAGGCCGAAGAGCTGAGCTTGATGAGACCTAACGTCTCCGCCTTCATCAACACATCCCTCTACACGATATAGCACAACCCCACAAATCTCACCGTACAGCCACCTACCTTCCCCTCTACATTTCCACTTTTAACTATCGCCAATTTTAGGGCCGTGTCAAACTCCGTACATAGAAATTGTGTATGCTCCCTTTGCATGCGGCTCAATACAGAACTTCCATGCATGGCCTAGGAAAAAAAGTGACGTACTGTGCGCGTGTCGCGGTGCATGGTGCAGTAGACTGCGTGGCACGTTACATGGTGGTGCAACGAGACGTGCCTTGCTTCCATCCATCTTAACTATAGAGCACCTCTCTGCACACCCACTCTCACTCTCGCTCACTCTCCCAATGCAACCCTCTCCACTGTCCCACCATCGTTGGAAGCTAGATCTTGGTTTATTATGATTTGCTCGTTCGCATTTCTATTGCTTGATCTTCTTACATCATCTACTCCCCCATTTTCCTTTTCTTCCAATAGGTTTCCAGCAGCGACGTCTGCAGCGATGACGAGTCCATGCACACCAAGACTCGTCAGGTGCTGAGGAGGCTGCGAGCCGGCCAATACGACGCCTTATTCAGGGGCGGTGACTATAGCTTCCCCTTCCGCAAGGGGATCGCCTACTGCTGGGTGAGTTAGGCCAGCGGCACCGACTTCAACACCTTACTGAAGCATGCAGAGGCCACAGGCTCCAGCATCCACAAAGGCGGCAAGCGCGAGACCGCGAACATCTACGCCTACATCGCTGAACACCGGGCTCTCGGCATTCACCTCCAAAACCTCCAGCGGGTGGCTATCAAAGAGGGTCACATGCCTCCAAGGCCCAAGGCCCGCAAGATCAAGGGACTAGGCAGCAAGAAGTGGAGGAAGCGCCGGAGGGAGGAGGCTTAAGTCTGTTTAGATACTTCTAGCAATTGATGCATATGTCAATTACGAGATAATCTGAGGGGCGAGCGTGGGGTGGTGTGTGGCAGAAGATCCAAAAGAGGTTGAAGGTAGTGGTGGAGTTTTATCGGTGTAATAGGAGATGGTGGAGGATCTGGCCAAAGTGCTTAATAAGCTGGCCAACTTGTTGTCTGCAAAGACAACATATGTGGCATCTTCTGCTACTTCTGAGGAAGGTAGGCAACCCTGCCCCACATGGGGAGCTGCAGTATTAGCTTGAGCTCATGCCTAACGAGATCAAGCTAGATGGGGATGGAAATTATCTAAGTTGGTCTAGAAGGGGCATGTTGATTCAGATGACAAATCGATGGAATGGTATGTGTTGGGAAATGTCCTTGAGCCGGAAGACAAGGAAGGGAAAATAGTGGAAGAAATGGAATGCTATGGATTGAATAGTCCTCACTTGGCCATTGAATTCTTTCACACATGCTGTTGTAGCATCAGTGGAAGCGCTTTCCACGTCAATGGAGGTATGGGTTGCCCTGTCAAAGATGTATTCAGGCAAGAGAAATGTCATGCTGGTCTCTTAGATTGAAGACACAATACACGATCTGACTCAAGGTGGAAAAAATAGTGATAAAATATGTGGAAGAGATAAAACATGCTGGGGCAGATCTAGATCACCTTGCCTACTTGGTGCCACCTCATTCGGAATGTGTGGCGGCAGGGCAAAAGTGGATGGGGGCAAAAGGGTGATAAACTTTCTGAAGGGACTGAACATTGCATTTGAGGGCAGGAGGGCTGCCCTAATGCACATTCCTCGGCTACCTACACTGGAAGAGGCCGTTGAAGCCACTAAAGAAGGAGAAACTAGGCTGAAATAGGTTGAGAAAGTGGAGGCAGTACCTAAACTACCTTACTTTGTGTCGAATAGGAAGGAGACACATGAGTGTCAAAATTGTGAATTATTCCTAGAACCAGGCCCGTCTCCAGGATTTGGTGGCCCCGATTGTAACATCCCAAAACTTCAATCCAAGCTTATCAAGATCCAAATCAGCAAAATTAGGGTTAACAAAAACTTTTCCAAATTAAAAATGAAAGCATTCATGTGTATGAGCATTTAAATTAGGAATTGATTTGAATTGCCATGGTTCTATGATTCTTTGGTTGTAAAATGTTTCTTAGGTGATTTAAGCATCATCTACCTCATTCCCAAACTTTTCCCAAAGAAAATCAAATCAAAAACAATTTAAAAGGAGGAATTTAAAAGGAGCCTACTTTGGCTATTCCTAGCACTCACTTCTCAACAGAAATAATTCTAGGTCTTTACACCCCTTGATAGTACACATAATGAGGTACCAAGGCCCACCTTTTGATATGCTAAAAAATTCAAATACTTATTTTAAATGGCATGTGAAAATTGAATTCAATGCATATGCCTAGATCACCCCTATTTCAAAAACAATCAATTTGAGCTCCACTTTCAAAACCCTTGCAACCAGAGACTACCTAGTATCAGTGGAGAACACTCAAAAATTTTGAAACCAAAATTCAAACTTTGGTCTCTTGCGGCCATTTCATCAAATAGGTGGCAGACACAAATCTGGCCAAATTCAAAACACTATAGTGAGTAGTGATCTTGGTCACCATTTGGGCCTAACTCGGTCCCCTTGTCCCCTTAGTGCACCCCCTACCCTTTGCTGGCCCGGCCAAGCCATGTGCACACGACCAAATGGTCATGGCCATTAAGGCCGAGCACCTTGAGCACCCTCACCGGCGACAACGCGCCACATCAGTCGCCAGCCTCGCCCACCATGTCCAGCACGTCACCTGTGGTCCACCTCCACCATCCAACCAGCCCCAGCCCAAGGACAGCGACCAGAACGGCCAGGAACCGCCGCGCCCGGAGCTTGTCAACCATGCTGATGCCGCCCGTAGAGCGCGCCCTGTCCCCACCTAGCCAGACTTCGCCTAGCTCCAGCCGCCCGTCTACGTGATCCCCACCAGCCTGGCAAGCTAACAGACATGCCCAATCCCCCAACCATTCCCCGTAGTCGCCGACTGCCATGAAACTCGCCGTCGGCAGAGACTTAGTGCGCGCCGCGCTCTTCACTATCCCCAACCACAAACCACCGCACCAGCAACACCGTGACACTCGCCAGGGCACCGCGCACCGTCCTAGCGCACCGCCCACGCCTCTAGCTCGTTGTGCCGTCGTCATCGGCAAGGACCGCCCATGCTTCTCTGCCGCTCAGTCGACCCTATATAAAGAGGCCACCCCAGCCTTATTTCTCCACACTCACTCACTCCCCACCTCTCACTGAACCTCACCCACCTCTCACCGACGTTGCTCGAGCTCTGCCTCGCCGAAATTGGAGCCGAAGCCGCCGCAGCAGGAGGAGAAGGGCGCCTGCGATTTTGGGCACCCCAATCTCCGCTGCAACCGCGCCTCGCCTCACCGTCGTCTACCAGCCCATTTGCCCGCCTCACCGACCTTGCTGGAGCCCTAGTATGCCCCCAATTGACCCCCACCACCGCGTCTAGGTCAAGTTCTCGCCAGAGTAATCCGTCATCGACGATAACTCCCCACCGTTAGATCGTCTTTAGATCGTGTGGCCCAGAATGCCCGATACCGTTTCGGTGTTTCTGTGCCACTGACTGGTGGAGCCCGCATGTTAGGCAGCCCGCTGCGCTCACTATGCGTAGCTGGGCCGGCCCAGTTAGTTCCCGCAAGTTAGAAATTCAAATTTAGCCTTTTCCATCGAGAGTTAATCTAGTTTCTGTCCACTAGTTTAAAAATCAGTTCTGGGAGTTTGACAAATCCAAATTGCATGAAACCAATTTTGCCTGAAAGGTATTGAAGTTATCTATCCAAGCCTGTTGGATTTAATTCAATTAGAGTTATAGATCTCTCCTAGTAAAAATAACAAAACAGAAGTATTTGCAACTTGCAACATTTTTATAAAATCAACCAAGATAGGCTTTGAGTTGATTCCAACTCTCAGAAATCACATTTCATCATACCTATCTGAATATGTAATAATATTAATATTTACACGCAGTGAATTTTTGACTAGTACCAAAATAATGCTATATAGGCATTTATAGTCACTTTAAATCATTAAATAATAAACTTAAACCAAAGTAATATTGATCCAACCTGTAAATCCCATTCCCACATGTTAGAATATGTGGTGAGGACATGTGTCCACATGATGCAGTGGTGAATATTAAATCTTAGTTAATATTTCAATGAGTAGAAATTACTTTTCTAACATAAAAAGAATGAAACTAGTTAATGAAACTTGTGATGCCTAAGATGATAATAGATCATCAAATGTGTGTATTAGAATACTAATTAGACTAGTTAAGTATTGTTTGGTGATTGTGTACTCCGTATGTATTTATAGACGATAGTACCGACCAAGCTTTCGAGGAGGAGGAGTTCTACCAAGAAGAAGAAGAAGAAAACTTCAACCACTGCACTTCACAAGGCAATCCACAATGAACAATGCAAGCTAACACTTGCAAGTATAATGCTTAGCAAGCTAGGATTAAACTAGATGGTTTAGCTAAGATGCCTTAGGCATGCTTTGGTCACACTACTTTGACTATTAGTATCCCAAGTCTTATTTACAAGCTTTACTTCCTTTACTTTACACAAAGTTCTTTACTTGTTTTGAAGGTAGCATAAAGAGTATAAAACTTGAACTATTTAGAAACCCTTTAGATGTCATTCTATGGCATGAGATTGAACCCATCTTTTCAACCTTAGTGAACCCTCTTAACTTAGTAGTTTAGAGTAGATCAAAAACTTGAGTCACTTTAGATGGGAATCCTTAGTGAAAATGAATTATGAAAACCTTGGAATGATGAGTCATTCTATTGAGATGTTTTGACATGTGTTGAGAAACACAAGTGGTTTATGATGATGAAAATGATAAGGCATGAGCCTTAACCCTTTTATAAAACTGATGGTTGGATTCGGATGCGATACCATTCCAAATTTACCGTACAACCACACTACCTGAATTGGGTAAGGCTTAGCTGGAAATTTATATGCATTAGTATTAGTTCCCTCGCGGGAGAGGTTTGAGCTGAGGCTACCTCTCAATGTTGTCCACCTATGTAGTGCCCAAGATGAATGATGGTCATGGTTGGGAGGCCATGCTCATAGGAGAGGTGCTTATACTAGGGTGTGTAAAGGGAAGGTTATGTTTGATTATCTGCAAACTAAGTATGATGATTCAGGGTTATCCCTGACAGATGTATCGAATCTTGTGGTAAAAGTGTACCACCTCTGCAGAGTGTCAAACTATTCGAATAGCCACGTCCGCGGTTATGGACAGTTGGAATGGCCATACTATTTCGTTGTCAGATGTTTTCCAAACAACTTATGAAATGAATGATGAATTTTGACTTGACCACAACAGGGTTGTGTTTATGATAATAGTTTCCCAACTTAAGTGATTCTAGAAATTTATCTTATCTTTCTTTGCTTTAGAACTCAGCTTAGGTTTTAAAACTTAACTCTATAGTTAAACTTAGATTTATCACTTTAACTTAGAACTATATTACTTGTTAGAGGAAGTTTGCGAGTACTTAAAGAGTACTCATGGCTTTTGTCCCTGGCTATTCTCATGGACAGACTATGAAGGAGACTATCAAGATGATGGCCAACATGACTGCTATGATAACTAGGATTATCTGCCTTCGTCAGCATTGCATGTGCCCCTGAAGATGGACCCTACTGCTACGCTTATCTTTTATTTCCGCTGCTTGTTGTATTAAGACTGGATCATGAGATCCTTATTTGTGTAAGACCTTATGTATGGATTGTAATGGATGATGTACTGTGATATCCAATCCATTATGTCTCGCAAAAATGGCAATCCTGGGATTCTGAGGTATGGCATAACGGGCATCTGGGATTAAAAATCCGGACGTTGACACCGATGCGGCTTACCAAATGGGCCCTATTTTTTGTTCAACTTAATAACTAGTAAAATAAAATCATATGTTTACTTACTTATATATCTTTAAACCATGTTGTTACGTACAATGCTCAGAAATATATCAAGTATACATTCTAAAATGTAAATATACCACTAAAATAATAAACGAACCTCATGTTTTACTAAATAGCATCATCCGTCTGGATTTTTTGAAATAAAATCTTTAATCATATCTTCATAATTAATCTTCTCCAAGATATCATTCTCAAGTGCTTGTCTTTCTCGTGTCATAGTAGAACGCATGTAGGATTTTAGCAACTTGAGTTTAGAAAAGCTCCTTTTCGTAAATGCAACGATAACAAGAATGGTTAACAAAATTTTGTATGCAATATTAGCAAAAGGATAAAAGGGGCGTTTCTCCAAAAACTTTAGAACATCTAGAGGACCCATATATTTATCAAGTAAATCACGGATAAAAATTAACTCCTTGCACAATTCTTGTCCATCAATATCCTTATGTTTTTTATTATCCTTTTTTTCATGCGTAAGTGCAGCCTCTAGTTTGACACAATAATCCATCAAACTCTTCTGGTCCAAGGATCGTAGCCTATCTTAAGTAAACAAGAAACCACTACAAATTTTTAGCGGCTTCCAATGCTCTCAGAAAACCAGTTTCTCTATAGTTAGTGAAAAGGGAAATCAGCCCCTGTATAGACTCAATTGTAATATCAATAAGCATATCCTTTGACTCTAGTTGCTTGCTTACGAAATTAATAGAAGATAATATTTCATACCATATGATTATAGAAACTAGAAACTCAAATTCACCAAGTTCACTCTCCGGCAATGTTTTAGCTACACTAGTTTTTAATGGATCCTTATCACTTTCAGCCACTTGCAACAAAGCCTCCCTTATGTCTGACATTTGGAACCTTATAACCTTAACACTATCAACACAGCTCTCCCAACGAGTAGTTGAAAATGACTTGAGAGTCAATCATGTTATATTATCTTCAAGAATTTTCCATCTCTTAGTAGAATTAGCAAATGTTGTATAACTGCGCTAGATAATTTCAAAAATATGAGTTGCATTATGACAAGAATTTTCCATATCACATAGTGTCAAATTCAGACTATGTCAACCACAAGCTGAATAAAAAGCTCTTGGGTTTATATTCAAAAGTTTCTTTTGTGCCACAAGATGCATCAACATACCTTATTATCAAAGACAATTGTTCTTGGTGGCTTACATTAGGAGTATAGTCAATTATAACTGAGAAGTACTTTGCCTTTTTTACCTTCTCGATGATTTCAGACCTGATTGCAGTAGCTAGCAAAGTTATCAACTCATTCTGGATTGAAGGACCAAGATAATGATCATGGGTTTTATCATTGGTAATTCGGTCAACATGCTCTTGGATAACTGGGTCAAATTTAGCCAATAGCTGAACCAATCCCAAGAGATTGCCATTTCTAAAACATCAAACAATCCCTGCCTAGTAGTATCATTCACATCCAAAAAACCTATGTTAGATTCTTTGATGCAAAGTGAACCAGAAGATGCATCAACATACCTTATTATCAAAGACATCTGTTCTTGGTGGCGTACATAAGGAGTACAGTAAATTATAACTGAGAAGTACTTTTCCTTTTTTACCTTCTCAATGATTTCAGACCTGATTGCAGTAGCTAGCGAAGTTATAAACTCATTGTGGATTGAAGGACCACGATAATGATCATGGGTTTCATCATTGGTAATTCGGTCAACATACTTTTGCATAACCGGGTCAAATTTAGCCAACATTTGAACCAATCCCAAGAAATTGCCATTGCTATCTTGGTACCACTTGCAATTAGTGCTAAGAAATGCTATGTTATGTTCTCCAAAAAATTGTACAATCAAAGAATCATGTACAAAACTTTTCTCCAATGCTCCCTTTCTTTTTCAAGTTCTCGCTGAGTAGTTTTATCAATTGTTTGATTATTCTATAACCCTCTCTTTAAGGCTATTGCTAAGACGCATCCAGTTATTGAAACCATCATTAGCTAATAATCCTCTAACAAGCCCCTTCCTCAACAATTTGCAGCAAAAACAAAATACTTTTTCAAGGTGTTTGCTATAACATGCCATTCTATATCACACTTTTCTCCATTTGGGAGGTTTCTACTATATGACAATGCATAAAACCTTCTAGATATATTGTCATATGGACCATGCTCAATAGATACATCTCTTCTAGGACCCTTTGCCACAAGAATATCAAACATTTACTATCAAGATCATCCCAGTTTCTTGGATCAAATATATCAGGATGAACAGAACTATTGGTGTCATTGCCACTAGTAGCATTATTACCTTCGTCGCCAATAGTAACATCATTACCTTCATCACCAGCATTACCATCATTGTCTTTGCTGCCAATACTAGCATCATCTCCTTCATCACCATGACCATCATCCATATTAACGGCCACACATTGAAGACAGAAAATTGACCAAACTATCTATACTAGCCTAATTATTTGGGGGCCCTTGGAAAATGGGGGTCATGAGCGGTCGTTCACTCTTCTCAGGTCCATCGATGGGGCTGCCTGGAACCCGTAGTAAACTCTAGAATCCCGGGCTTTGCTCTGGACTATCTAATAAGGCCCCAATGACTCAATTCTGCTAGACAAAAGCTCTCTCTTTCGTGGAGTATTTGGTGGGATGTGCATGTAGAAAAGGCTAGAACACATATCATCCCATATCGTTCACCAAGAGAACCCCTCTTAATAGTGCGTCATACAATGACTCAAAAAAAAGCAAAGTACATGGATTTTAGACTTACCAACACTTCTCCTCTTTTTGTATTGAAGGGTCTTCTACATTTCCATTGCATCATATGAGACTAAAACCCGATTACAAACTTTAAGTTGAAGGTAACATTAGTCCCGAAATTTAGTGTCAACGTCACCAAAACCCACTTAGGGCAAATATTGTCCTTTCAGTGGTGCTAAGGGATGTGGTAAGTGAAGCATAAATAAGGGAATGACTCAGAGAAAACTCGTGTGTCCTCGTTATCGCCTAATTTAGAAGTGCTAGGGATACCGATGCTCTAAGACTTTTGCCACTATTCAGTGGCTACACTTCCTTTACAGATCGCTAGCTCAAATGTGTAAATAGTAAATAATTTTGAACGGAATAGAGTTTACTTCATGGTTAAAGTGTCACATAAATTTTCAAAATAAGGCAAAAACAGCTTGCCAAATTGTATTATATTGTGGGATGAGGTGGAGTATATCACAATAATTGTCCAAGAACAACCAAAATCATCAGGTTTTGTCCAGTACATTGCTGGAATGGATTGATGTTATGCTCGTGTGTTGTCTGAGTTCTGCAGCTGCCGCATGATTTAGTTCACCAACTTAACGGTGCCAATAATTCTATGCATCATCAGTTTTTGCAACTTGAAGTTTTGCATTACTCATGGTTCACCAAATCCTATCTGAAGATCTAGTTTACTTGTATCTTACATTATATCTTGTCTATTTCAGGAAGGAATGGACTATGACTTTCTAGTTGCGACAACTAAACAGTTGTAGATTGTATGTAAAGAAAAAGAACCGGGATCCATTGTTCACTATAGGTGGCTCTCCTTAGATAGATAACATGCTGGGTGAACGAATTACAGTGGGGCAATTGACAAACACCGAGAAAGCAATACATGCAAATACTAATCATCTTGACTCCTCTGAGACTTGATTAGGCATTACAACATAATACATAGACCGCCATCCAACTGCATCTATGACTAATAATCCACCTTCAGGTTATCATCCGAACCCCCTCTAGTATTAAGTTGCAAGCAACATATTATTGCCTTACGAACTGCGTGTAAAGTAAACAATACGATTGTTCTATGAACAAAGGATTGTTGTTTTCTCCCTAGTAGCAACAGCACATCTAGTACCTTAGATATTTCTGTCACTTCCCCAGATTACCAGAGGCATGAACCCACTATCGAGCATAAATACTAACTCTTGGAGTTGCTAGCATCTACTTGGCCAATATAGCTAATAACAACGGAAAGCATGCAAGATCTCAAATAACAAAGACATGATAGAATCAATAATCAATCTGAAATAGCTTCTCAATATCCATCGGATCCCCGCAAACACAACATGTATGAATTACAAATAGATGATCTTGATCATGAATGGAGCTCACAAGATCTAAGCATGAAAGAACAAAGGAGGAGAAACCAGCCATCTAGCTACTACATGGATCCGTAGTCCAAGGATGAACTACTCACGCATCACACCGGAGGCTTGCATGGTGATGAAGAAGGCCTCCAGCGTGAATTCCCCTCTCCGGCAGGGTGCCTGGAAGAGCTTCAGATCCCTCCCGGTCAAGGGATGGAGATGACGGCGGCTACAGACTCTTTCGTGGATTTTTGATCGGGTACTTAGGGTTTTCGTCCCGAGGGCAATATATAGGCGGAAGGAGAGGCCGAGGGGGTGCCTGGGCTGGCCACACCATCCCCTGGCGCGGGCTGACACTGTGGCTCTTGTTAATAGGTTAGTCCGAGAAATCATATGAAAAGTACTCCAAAGTTGGAACAAAACACAAGAAAGTGGATAAAACCAAGCATGGAACATCAAAAGTTATAGATACATTTGCAATGTATCAATATATGTTATGATTAAGTATCTCGTATTGATAGTCCACAATAATAGGAATAGCTAGTGCTCCCCATGAAAAACATAAATGAATTTTAGTTAAGGTGTAGTCTTGAAGCAAGATAAATAACAAAGTAAAAATGACAATTCTATTAAGAAAAGTAAGTTAGGATGTTATAAGCATAAAATATTCTAGAATTATGGAGAAGCATGTTTTGACATTTGTGTATAGTGTCCATTGCCCTAAAGGATAACAATAGATTCTTCTAGATGCTAGACATGATCTAATTTAATATATAGAAAAGAAGATACAGTGGCCAACAATGTTGGGATTTGCCAATCTTTATCCAATTGTCAATGTTCAAAGTTATTTCTACACTATATAGTGGTATAGATATATGATGGATCGAAAATCAAGATGTATCAAATGCGATGGTACATATTAATATGCTTTGGAATCCATCGGAGCACGGCCTTGCATTCGATCAAATCTTCAGTCTCCACTCTAGCATAAAAAACTAGGGTTATCGGAACTTCTATGCACATGACATTCCACGTTCGATGTGTATACGATGGCTAATCCATCAGTCAGCTTCATTTTTTCCGTATAGTTGGATGGTTTAATCATGAAAATCATACAACATTCATCGTGTGTATAACAGCTATTAGAACTAGTACTCCATCTACTTTTGGGCATGTTTGATTCAAAGGAAATTTATATATTCCAATAAACAGGAACTTTTTACTATAGACTCTGTTTGTTTTATAGGAATGAATCCTAGAAAATTCCTATGCATTGCTTTCCTACACTACAATCTATATGAACCTTTTCCTATAGAGTTTGTTTGATTCAAAGGATGTTTTAGGATTAAATCCTATAGAATTTTTTCCTATGATGGTTGTTTGATTTGTAGGATTGATTTCCATAGGATTTTTTCTCAAGGATTCCTTTCACTAGTTTTCATAGGAAATCAAACATCCACCCATACCTCTTTTTCGGAATCCTTCGTTTCTATACGGTGGAATCAAACAAACTTTGGTTGATATGAATTCATATAGGATTGGAGTGGGCATGCCATTGCAATACTACATTTTTCTTATTCCTTCGTTTTTCCTATGCTACGAATCAAAATCCCTATGCATTTCTTTCCTACACTACAATACTATGGGATTTCTAACAAGAGGTGAGACATCTTGGAAGATTTCCTATGTGTTTGTGACAACTATGACATGTACCTAAACCATACTAAAAAATTTTGTGGTGCAATCCGTCAATCTTCATGCACTACGCAATGCAGCCAAAAGTCTCAACATATGGAAAGGGCTAGGAAAATCCAGTTATAATCAGTATTGCAAGAACAAATTATTGATCAAATGATTATTGTATACCATAGACGATGGATAAACCATTATAAATCTTATTGGTGAAATAACTTTCATAAAACTAAATGCTAAAATGTTGCACAACAAATGATTGGAATTTCACTTTAAACATGACACCACCATTTAAGTTATATTGGAAAGAAAGAAATGAAGAAACTCCATGTTGATGGAATTCTGTAGTCAATTTGTTTTCAAATAAATCGATGCTTGTAAGACTTTCCTGTAGATAACTGAAACTTTGTTCACGAGCCAAAGTTCACCGGATGGCTAACTTATTAGAAGTCATACATATTGATGTATGAGGTCCATTATGTGGAACTGTGTGTGGTGGATTATTCTACTTCGTAAATTTTCACCAAGGACTTGAATAGATATATGAGTATATCTTTTTAATGAGGAACAAGCATGAGATATTTTAAAAGGTTTTAGTGTGAAGTAGAAATCATCATAACAAGATTTTCAAGAGTTTACGATTGGATCATAAAGGAAGACATCTATGTTACAAGTTTAGCAAAACATCTAAAAGTTGAGAAATTAATTTGTAAACTTGATTTTCTAGAAACACCATAGTAGTATCAAATGTTTTGAGAATGTAATTGAACCTAGTTTGACTTGGTAAGATCAAATATAAAACTAACATTATGATTTAAATATTATGCTATAATGACTACCGCTTTTACACTAAACAAGAGCAACATCATGATGATCTGTTGAAATGACACCATATTAGTTATGGCAAGGGGTAAAACCCAGATTGTCGCTTCTTAAATTTTGGTATGCTAGGGATATGTAAAATGGTTACAAACCAAATTCGGATATGCCCATCTTTGTAGGTTATCCCAAAGCAATCATTGGGAATTCCTCCACCGTAACACTAAAGACAAAAGTGTTTGTAGCTAAAAATACCAAGTTTCTTAAGAAAAAAGTGAAAAGTAAGTGGGACGACAATTTTTTTTATGAGGTTATTGAATCTGAGTGACATGCGCTGAGTAGCGCACCACCGGAAATTCTTCTAGAGGCAACTACATTGCTCATGGCTACCGTGCCTGCAAATGTTGTAGTCTTGGAGATCTAAGTTCCTATTGAATCATGTGGATCAGGTAATAATCAAATAGCAAGATTTGAGGCCAAAATTTTATTGTTGGAAAATAAGAAACCAACTCATGCAAAGAAGCAATGATGAGCCCTGACTCCGTTAAATGTCTAGAGACCATAAGAATTCGTGATAGTATCCATATAAGAAAATCAAGTTATGAACTTGGTAGGCCCTCTGAAAGGTGTGAAGCTTTTTAAAGAGTAAGTGGATATATAAAGATATAAGCATGGATGTTTACATCTACGAAATGGTCGATATGTCAGAAATAAGTTTATGACAAGGTTCAAAGAGTTGACTACGACAAGATTTGATCTTTCGAGGCGATGTTTAGTCTGTACGGATTATTGTATCAACCACTACATATTTTAATTTTGAGATATGATAGATGAATAAACAAAACAACGTTCTTCTAATATAATGGTTATCTAGGATGTGTACATGACACAAGCCAGCGGGTTTTGTTAATTAAAAGGTATGCAAAATTCAATGGTTGAAGTAAGCATCATGGAGTTAGAATCTTCACCGCGATGAAACTATTAAATAGTTTAATTTCATCAAAAAACGATGAAGATGCTTGTGTTTTCAATAAAGTAAGTGAGAGCGTTAAGACATACTTCCAATGTTTTATGAAGAAGACATTGTTGGAAGCATTGTTTTCAGAACGTGAACTTTCTGTAGGGTGAAAACTTATTATCTATGACCAGGCGATGACTTGTGTATTTTACCTTCTTGGAGGCATTGATTTTAGAGAGTTGAGACTTCAAGTGTTGTTTCAGTGGTGTTTGTACTATTGCTACAAGGAAGAAAGCCTAGTTGTGTACATATGTAATGCCTTTAGGATACTATATTGTTGTAGATGCTAGGTGTAATTGATATCTTTGCGATATTATTATATTCTCTTTGTCGAAAAAATGTATGACAAGGCAGTTGTTAGAGTATATCACGGTTAGGTATTATAGTAGATCATGGGTATCTATATTTAGTAGTTTAGGATTCTATCTCTACTAGGCTTCTTGATCCCCAAGTCTTCTAGTACCCCTCCCATTTCAAAATATAAGATGTTTTATTTTTTCAAATACATGTATCTAGACACCTTTTAGTGTCATTATAAGAAACATTTTCATCTACAACGATTTGACCCATCGGTTGTCGTATAAGGCACGTCTTACGCGACAAATTTCTTCGCTCGACCGTGGCCGATGGGAAACTTTTTCCCTGGTTTCTTGGCCTAAAAACATGCACGAAACTGAGCCGACGCGTGGCAGAAGTAAGATTTTCGGTTCCTCGTGCGATATTGACCGAGCGAAATCTTTTGAGACTTGCGAGTTCCGGATGTCAATGTCTCTAGCGGACCATAGTTTTTAGTCGTGCATCCAATTTTGGAACTCGATAACCGATGCATAGTCAGGCTGCTGGGTCCCGCATATAAGCCTCTCACTAGAAGAATCGTATGTATGATGGAATTTTTTCTTTGCTTGTGCTACCCTATTCCGAACTTGATAGCGATGCTCTATGCATCTGCCCTTTAGTCAGGCTGGTGGGTCCCACATGCCAGCCTCTTATTAGAATAAACATGTGTATGATGGAATTTTTTTCTTGGCTCGTGCCTCCCTGATATGAACTCGATAACATTGATTGATGCATCATCCATTTATTCAGGCTGGCGGGTCCCCCATGTCAGCCTCTCATTAGAAGAATCGTGTCTATGTTGGATTTTTTCTTCGCTCGTGCTTCCCTATTCTAGACTTATAGCGTTGCTCGACGGATATTACGGTTGGCCACACTGCTAAGTCCCACATGCTAGTCTCTCATTAGAAGGAACATGTGCATGCTAGATTTTTTTGTTTGTTCACGCAGCTATGTTTCAAACTTGATAACATTGCTCGCTATATCAGCCATTTATTCAGACTGCTGGGTCCTACATGTCAGCCTCTCGTTAGACAAAATGTGCGCATGGTGGATTTTTTCTTCGCTCGCGCCTCTGTGTTTAGAACTTGATAACGTTGCTCACTGCATCAGCCGTTTATTCTAGCTGCTGGGTCCCACATGTTAGTCTCTTATTAAAAAAAACGTGTGTATGATGGACTTTTTTTGCCCGCTAAATTTGACCTCCATCTCAGTATAGCAATATTGGTACAACAAAAAATGTACTCCCTCTGTCTCAGAATAGATGTCACAAGTTTGTCAAAATTTGGATAAATCTATATATTAAATATGTCTAGATTCATCTAAAAAAGTTTAAAAAAATCTAGGACATATATTTTGAGACGAGGGAGTAAAAGTATGATAGAGCAATATACCTAGGATTCGAACTCGATACTATAGCACATGCCAACTATATGAGTTGCCACTACGACAAAACCCTATATGTTACTACTTTAAAAGATTAGGCTTCTAAATATTGATATCTCTTATAATGAAAAGGTAGCGATCCAGACAATTTTTAAAAAATTACGACATGGTCTGTATAGAACTTGGGCATGTGAAGCTTGGCCTATACTTTATCGGAATGGCACGAAAAAAGCTAAATTAAGAAGATGTTGGGCAATATAAAAAATCATTTGGGGCCAATGTGCTTATTATCGTGACATATTGAACCAATGGTCTTAGTATCATGGGCTCCTTAGCGAAACTCCAATGTGCTTTATGCTTAAGAAAAGTAACAATGTGTTGAGGGTTGGCGGCCCACGGCCGACCTGACACCGGAAGGATAAATTAGCAAGGTTCACTACAAGAAAAGTGTCCATCCATAACGACTTGGCATGTCAGCCGTCGTAGAAGGCGCATCTTCCGCGACGAATTTCTTGGCTCGACCGTGGCCGATGGAAAACTTGTTTTTCTGGTTTCGCGGCCCTCTACTATGACGAAACCGCTAAATATATGGAGGAAGCTCGGCCAGCGCTTGGGATAAGTAATATTTTCGGTTCCTCACGTGATGTTGACTCGCTGAAGTCTTTTGAGGTGTGTGGTTACTTGATGTCAGTGTCTCTAGGGGACCATACTTTTTGGTCGCTCCTCTCTGATTTGAACTTGATAACTTTGCTCGATGCGTCTGTCATTTAGTCATGCTGCTGGGTCTCACATGTTAGCCTCTCATTAGAAGAATCGTATGTATGATGGAATTTTTTCCTTTGCTCACGCTACCCTATTTCGAACTTGATAACGTTGCTCGATGCATCTGCCATTTAATCAGGCTGATGGGTCCCACATGTCATCCTCTCATTAGAAGAAATGTGTGCATGATGGGATTTTTTCCTTGACTCATGCCTTCCTAATTGCAACTTGATAACGTTGCTCGATCTATCTACCATTTAGTCGCGCTGCTGGGTCCCCTATGTCAGCCTATCATTAGAAGAATCATGTGTATGATGGAATTTTTTCTTTCGCTCGTGCTACCTGTTCTGAACTTGATAGCGCTACTCAATGCATCTACCGTTTAATCATGCTGCTAGGCCCAACATGTCATCCTCTCACTAGAGAAAACGTGTGTATGATGGGAATTTTTTCCTCGGTCGCGCCTCCGTGTTCCGAACTTGATAGCGTTGCTCGCTGCATCGGCCGTTTATTAGGCTCGTGGTTCCTTATGTCAGCCCCATATTAGAAGAATCATGGGTATGATGGAATTTTTTCTTCTCTAGTGCTACTCTGTTCCGAACTAGATAGCGTTGCTCGACGAATCTGCCGTTTGGTCACGCAGCTGGGTCCCATAGGACAACCTCTTATTAGAAGGAGCAGTTGTATGATTGAATTTTTTTCGCTTGCGCCTCCGTGTTTCGAACTTGATAATGTTGCTCGCTGCATCAGCCATTTTTCAGACTATTGGGTCCTCCATGTCAGCTTCTCATTAGAAGAAACGTACGCATGATGGACTTTTTTCTCCCTCGCATCTCCCTATTTCGAACTTGACAACGTTGCTTGTTACAGCACCTTTATAAAATCTCGCTGGTGGGTCCCACATTTCGGTCTATCTATAAATGAAATATGTGTATGATGGACCTTTTTTCGGCCACGTCCCCTGTTTTAACCTTTGCAACGTTTCTCCATGCGGAAGCCATATATGGTCTTGCTGTTGGAGCCCTCATGTCAGCCTCTCTAGTATGTTCTAGCTTGTGGGTCCCTGATGCAGCCTTGTATGTTCTGGCAGGTGGGTCCCTGATGCCAGCCTCTCTGTACAAGTATTTAACTTTTTTTTCAAACCCGCCCATTAAACTCGAGGGATGCTGCAGGCTGGTGGGTTTACGATGTCAGCCTCTCCGTAATGTGATATTGCTAGTAGAAAAAAGGTAAACCCAAGATATATGTATATGTCCGCACAGGGATTCAGACTCAAGACCTTCATCAAATCAAATAAACTTAAACTAAGTGCATTATCACTACACCAAAGATATTTATAAAAAATATCGTTAAACTTTTATTAGTAATACAACTTATGTATTAGTCATCTTAAAAATATTTCATGTGTCCATTTTTATCTCTTTTAAAATATAAATGGACAGCGCTCCTGGCATCTCAATTTATAAAATTCCACATAATGGAGTAGTTTCTTAAAAACATGGATATGCATAGTTTTTTATTTATTTTGAGAGGTGGGTGGCAATGCCCAAAAGACAAATTAAAAAGAGTTTGTCTATTCTACATGGGTTATACTCCATAGGCTATACTCTATGGGCTCCTTTCTCAAATTTCAATGGGTTGTGCTCAACAGTCCCCTGACCCCTAAAATGTCGAATTAAAATGTTCAGGGCTCGATGGACTCCTTTTTCAAATTTCTCTGGGCTGTGGTCAGCAGTCCCCGACCCCTAAAAAGCCGAATTCAAATGTTATGGGCTATGCTCCATGGGCTCCTTTCTCAAATTTCTCTAGGTTGTGGTCGGCAGTCCCCTGACCTCGAAAAGTCCGAATTAAAATGTTCTAGACTAAAGAGAGGCCGAATGAGCTAGATTTCTTCTCCTGGTTAATAAAACTTGCATTGTGCTATGGCTCGGCCGGATTCAAAACAAATACCTCAGAGAGGGAGGTAAAAAGCAATAATTCTTTTTGGTAGATATTCATGTAGTGGTTCCGCGCATGAAAACAATAAAATTTACACTACGCCCCTGAACCCCTGAAGCTGCCAGGACCTATCTATTAGTAATACAGTAATGGGAGGGGCTTTTTGTGAACTTACCCTTGAAAACCGAAAAGCGTTGTCAACGCTCAGGAGAGCGTGGTTGATGTAGACGAGCCGAAGCCGACCTCAAGGTCGTGATGAAGTCCTTGCGCTCCTTCTGGCTCCAACGACTTCAGTGCCTCAAGTACGACAACTCGCGGGGAGTTACACACGTCTGGTGCCTGACAATAACTCTCGCTTCCCCGATCTAGCAGCAGTTGTGAAAGTAGAGCTCACGGATCCGAATCCTACAGCACGACGGCGCTCCGCGGTGAAGATGTCTCTCGCTTGCGCAGTCCAAACTTGGGACCATGGTCACGAGAGAGAGAGGGGGAGAGGGAAAATATCAATTGGAGGTCCTCCCAAAAGTGGGGAGACCATTATTGATTATTGGGTGTATTTTTCTAGGCCAAATACCCCACTTTATATAGGGGGGGGAGGTACTACCTCCCTCAAAGTCCCAGGTGGGACTAAAGGAGAGGAGGGGGGAGGAGGTGGCCGCCGGCCACCTAGTGGGCCCCGCGTGGGGGGGGGGGGGGGGGGCTAGGCCCAGCCGGCCTCCCCCTTGCCCCTTCTCCCTCTCTCCTTTCCCCTAATGGGCCCTCTCCCTCCGGAATTGGCCCATTAAGCCTTTTCTGACCTTTTAATTGATTTTATCTTTATTAAATAATTATGAATAAATGATTAAATCAACATTTAACATTCATTCACATATTATTCAATCTCCGTGGCCATGGAACTGAAGGAGATATTCCCTAGAGGCAAATAAGAAATAGGTTTTTATTATCATATCTCAATTAGTTTATAATAGTTTCATATTGTGCTAGAACTGTGCCAAGTAGAAACATTGGTAGCGGTGTGGTATGAAACAACCAAGTCCCTAGTAGCCTGAATTTATACTAGTTCGTTGGTCACGAAGATGATCTAGATTTCAAGATCATGGGCATTTATGCCGACTGACAACAAGATCATATCATTGGAGAATGATGTGGTTGGACATTCCTCGAAGGATTGCAACACGATCAAGTCATATAGTTCATTGTTGCAACAACTATACCTAGAATCCTTCTCCTTAGACCGTGAGCTCATATTACTCACTGTTTCCCTAGGCTGCTTTGACTGCATCAAACGACATCTGGTAATACGGTGATTATAAAGGTGTATGTTGGGTATTCCGAAGGAACAGTAGATGGCATGTGACTGCAAGACCGGGATTTTTTCACCCACATGACGGGTAAAGATACATACGGCCGGCTTGGTGAGATTACATCCATATATGTTGCAACATGTGACTAGGTCACGGGGATGTAATATCACGGTAACAAGAAAACAGAACTTGTTGTGAACGAGATTGAACAAGGTATAAGATACCATTGATCGGAGCTCGGACAAGTTGTAACGAGAAACAAAAGGAAGAGGATGCTACATTTAGACGGTTCAAATGACATTGTCATCAGGAATGCATAGGGGTCACATGGATATCCCTGGCCCCTCTATTGATCATTGATACAGATCATGTCTAGAGCATTCCCGAGCCATGAGAGGATACACTTAAGGGTACGATGAGAGCGATCATTCGTAAGATGGAATCACAGTAGAGAAAGAGAGAAAGCCGGAATCATTCCGCAGAGAGAACCGAAGTTGTTCGGAGAAAGAATAAAGGACCGGAATCATTCCGGGAAGGATCAGAACTCGTTCAGAGGAAATCGAAAGGGAACCAAAAGGTGTTTCGGGTCAAGATGGATTTTATAATATGTATTTACATATTAATTAATGTAATTAATATTAAATATAATATTAAAATCTAATTCGAAGAGTTATTCCACTAATGGGCCAAACTTCCTTGGGAAATAGGGCCCATTAGGGAAAACCGGAGGAGGGAAGGGCCAAAGGGCCAAGGCCCGGGCGCCTTGAGGGGGCCCACCCAGCCAGCCTAGGGCTGTGGGCGGGGTGGGGCTCACCGCAGGCCGGCTGGCCCATTGAGGCCCATGCCTATGTAAAGGGGTGCCCATGGGTTGTGCGGAAGTTGATATCCGGCTCCCCTCTCCCTTGTTTAGTCCCACATGGGAAACCCAAGGGGGAGGGCACACCCCTCCACCTATATAAAGGGGTGCCCATGGGTGGGATGAACACACCAATATTTGGAGAAGTCCTTTGGTTGACTTCCTCCTTCTCTCTCTCCCTCCATGCCTCGTGACCATGGCCCCAAGTCTGGGCTGTGCGATCAAGGCACACCTGCAGTACGCCGTTGCGCTGCAGGGATTCCTAGCTAGATATCAACTTCCGCACTCCCGGCGGGATCGGGGAGCCGGAGGTCTCATCATGCACCGGATGTGTACGAAGACACGAGGCACAACACTTGAGGCGCTTAAATGTCGTGAGTCGGAGCTGTTGCACGATGAAGATGATGAAGATCAAGAAGGAGCAAGGGGTGACCTGCGAGGAGTTCGCGACCTTGAGGTCGGCTTCGAGTACGACTACATCAACCACGTTCCCCGCGGAATGTTAACCGCATACAGACTACAAGGGTATGTAGTCTCTACGCATCAGCCGTTACCGCATTACTACATAGATATATCCTAGGCTAATAGTTTCAAGGGATCCTTCGTAGGAAATTTTTTGTTTTCTGCGCCGATCCCCAACAGTGGTATCAGAGCCGATCTATGCGTAGGAGTGTTGTACGGCCAGTACGCACAAGTATTGTGCGGGCATTGATCCCTTAGTTGTCACCGTCTAACGTGTATTTGTTTATATCGCGGTATTGTTTGATGAAGCAGCCCGGACTGACCTTACGCGTATTCGTACACGAGACTGGTTCCACGCTCAACATACGGCTTGTACCGTATAAGTGGCTAGCGGGTGTCTGTCTCTCATTCGATAGTTGATATAGCATTTACAACGGAGGGCCCCTAAAGGGTGTAGTAGAGACAACTGTCGGATCCATGTTGTGGTTGGAAAGTTCGTAGTTTAGAAACGGTTCTAGTACGAAAGCCCTAACAACCACATAAAACTTGCAATAGATAAAGTAGAGCCGTCTAACTTTATTTTGCAGGGGGGCATGTGATTATGATATGGCATTGGTCGATACGAAGGTAAAGTAGTTTACTTTTCTGTTACTAAAGTAATATAGTAATAGTCATCATTCCGATGGACGACCTGGTGGCGGTGTCGTGGATTTGGCGTCAAACCAAGGGCAAGATGGAGATCATGCTGGAGCGCTCGATTGAGATCAAGGTGCAAGAAGACCATATCATATCACATTATACATATGATGTTGATACCTCTTTTACATCTTATTGTGTGCTAGTATTTAGATACTCAACGGTAGCAAATAAGATAATCCCTATTTAATTCCAACGTTCCGTGTTACCCTTGTGTGTGCACCACTAAGAAAGTTCTTCGGTATGAGGCGATCCAGGGTTACATGCCTGGGTGTCAAACATATCTACGTTCGCATACAGTGGGTGTAGGCCATGTTGCATAGCGAATACACACAAGTTAGATTTGGCGAGCCTAGCATGCTAGAGAAGCGTGGCCTCGGAACACAAGAGATCGAAAGATCGAGCATGAGTCACATGGATGATGTGATTGACATTATTGAATGTCTACCTTTGATAATGCACTGATGGCCGTGATGATCGGGGGGAGGTGCAGAGGATAGGGATCATGCGATCACTAAGATCGTCTAGGGGATGACCGTTTTAGTGGAGACCAATTATAAATTGATCTCTTATTATAAACTTAGTCTAGATGTCTATTTGTAAATATCTTAGTAGACCTTGGCTTATCCCATTGAGGTACTTTGAGACCATGGGAATATATTGCTTAATTTGGAACTTAGCAAAAGGGTCCAACTTCTTAGATTAATACCCACGCCTGAGGGATATCCTCGTAAACGGTGATCTTCTCTTCTTGATACAGTAACCATTAGGAGATAATTGGATGACTCTGGAATGTTTGTGTTTTCTCCATAATCATCCAATAAGCCATTCTCCATTTGATGGAGAGTTGGGCTACATTTTGTATTCTACAGAATAAGGCACATAGAATATGAGCTGTTGGATGGGTTTTCCTCCATCATGGATGAAAAGAGACTATTTGGAAAAACACTTAGCGATCTTGCATCAGAGTTAAGAACTCTTAGAAGGGCTTGATTGCAAATGGAAGTCATGGATGAAAAAGTATATATAATATATACAAAATTATAGATGTGGTTCATGCAAAAGTCGTTGCAGTTTGCAAAGTATTTGATACTTGTCCCGTTCTGTGAAAACTGGATGATCTGCTTGAGAATTGCTAGTTTTGAGGCAACGTGACTTGATGATGGCAAGCAAAACAGTTGATGGCCAACATCACCTCTTTCCTCAATGATTATGATTTGGATTAGTGGACTTGAATAAAGATTTGTTATCCTAGGTTGTGTGTCTTGCTGTTGGCAAGACGATTATTCATATGAACAAGTTACAAACCAGTTTGTACTATTCTTATGAACAATACCTTGTGGTCACATTACGATTACAAATAAGTTATTCTCATCACTATGTTAATGATAAGAGTTTAAACATTTATAAAGGATTAGAATGCTAAAAGATATTCAAAGATTGATAATGAAAAGACACTACGGTTTAAGTCATTATTGTTTATTGCATGTTCTTTATGAAAGGTCGGGGTCCTAGATGCTTTATCTAGAGACTTTGCAAAACCATGCCTCTTGGGCAGAATGACTAAAACTCCGCATTCTGGTAAAATGGTGACATGCGAAGAAATGTTGAATCTTATACATAGTGATGTATCATATTTTCAACATGTAGTGGAAATAATTTATTGTGGACTTAAGGTAATAAGTGTATTTACTTAATGAAACATGAAGTTTGAAATGATTTGAATTGTTCAAATGAGTTCACAACACAAGGAGGATATTGAAATTAACAAGAATACGAAGTCTCTTTGATTTGATCGACATGACTAAAGTATTCGAGTTAAGTTTAGCATAATGGGAACTTGTGAAAGATGTTTCACAAATTATGATAATTGGACAAATTCAAACTATGTTGAAATGTCTAAAACATCATATTCATTTTGTATTGGATACATATTATCTCTTATAGGGGTTATAGTTGACGTTTAGAGTTAGAGATCGAAATAAGCAAACACTCATTTGAAATACAAAGGAACATCTAAAGATTCGTGGAAACAACACCATAAGTGTTATGGCACGTTCGAGTTTCTATAGATTTCGACAAGTCGAAGTCGTTGCGAATAAACAAGTCTTTGTAGAGAATTCTTAGGAAGCTATGAATGCATCTTCCACAAAGGGGCAAACCTGTTGTTGTCCAAAGTCAACGTGTCTTAATGAAGATACAAGGGGAAGAAAGTAAAAGATCAAAACAAGGTATTTGACCTTACCTCCGAATTGTTGAATGGCACAGCGGAATTTGTTTCGTGAAACCAAACTCTGCAAATAGATGAGAAACTGTTGATAATGATCATAAAGTTTCAAGGGAATACTTTTACTAAAGAAAGTAGGATTCAACTATATATTCTACAAGTTTGTGGAACTATAGTTGATTCACTTGTCATGTTTTGAACAAGACATACCTACAAATTACAAAGAAGCGTGATGGACCTGAGTGCGAGAAATGACTAGGAGTCATAAAATCCTATATTAAGTTACATTTAAGATTGCAAAGTAACATGTTACATGATCTTATTAAGTAAAGAAGTTTACTTGATATTTCTGATTGACTGCAAAGTAATAAGAAGTAAATGAAACTTAATGAATGACAAAAAGCTCTATTTGTCACAAGTTTGAACAAATTCAAGGAGTTGACTACAACAGTAGTGATGCTTAAGTCTTTTGGATTTACACTAGAAATATATGGATATTGAAGTCTCGTAATTGAAATTCTCAAATTGATAATGATCAAAGAATTTTGGAATGTCCAAGATTATCGAGAGGACCTGGCTTTGAGTGGGAGAAAATCAGCTTGGCTAATTCATAATATGTAGCTGACATATTTTGAGTGGGAGCTAAGTGAAATCCCTGGATCTCAAACATGAATGTCATATTTGAGTGGGAGCTAAGTGAAATGCCTAGATCTCAAACATGAATGTCATATTTGAGTGGGAGTGTGAAATCATTCTGGGATATGTGGACGACATATGTGAATGATGTGATTGGTGTTAATAACATTTAAGTTAGATAAATAAGGATGAAGTTGAAGTTATTAAACAATAAGATCTATCAGGATAGATTGGTGAGTTTAATAAAACACTGAATGTCGAATGCTTCCTGGACTTGATTCTGAAAGGTGTTTAGAATGTCCTAAGCAAGATTCTGAAGAAGTTCAGAATAGAACAAGGTGAGAAAGTAGTTCTTACTATATGAAGCATTGAGTTAGTATTGCAACTATGGTTGAAAGAAAGAGATGCGTTGCGTCTCCTATGCCTCAGTCATAGGTTCTTCCATATAACCATGTTGTATACTCGCCGTAATGTGACCCGAAGTTCTGGTTGGTAGGACAAAGTCTTAACTATAAGAACATGTCTTTAAGTGATTCCTGAGTTGATCACTGAACCAGAATTAAGTTTGTGCTTAAGTAACAAGAAGCAATGTAAGTGGCATAGATGCATTTCATGCACTAGGATCTACATAGATACAGAAGTATAAAGGCTACATCTAATGTGATGTATAATGTTATGGCAGGGCTAATTCGCTTTTAATGTAGAATGATGTGTCCCAGGGCCCAGTGCCCATGAGAAAGCCCTCGAGGTTGATCTAACGTCACTGTAAGCTCCTGGAATCCGGCCTCGTTCTGCTGCCATGACTATAGTATATACACAAAGGATAGCAAAGTGTGTTTCGAAGTTTATATGACAACGGTGAATAACGACCGTCATCATAACCACTAGAAACAAAAGTCTCACTTTGTTGCCAAACAAATACTTTGACCCATTATAAGATAATGGTGTGAATGTTAAAATTAGGAAGACATTAACAATTTGCAAAAGACATAATGATCTGGTAAAACAGAACATGGAAATGACGTTTCCCATGAGCATGGATGATTTGTAAACGCATATGGTATATGGTTTATATGAGTAAAATGCAAGCTAGTTTATTTGTACTCTAGTGCAAGTGGGAGTCTGAAGGAGATATGCCCTAGAGGCAAATAAGAAATAGGTTTTTATTATCATATCTCAATTAGTTTATAATAGTTTCATATTGTGCTAGAACTGTGCCAAGTAGAAACATTGGTACATGTGTGGTATGAAACAACCAAGTCCCTAGTAGCCTCTATTTATACTAGTTCGTTGGTCACGCAGATGATCTAGGTTTCAAGATCATGGGCATTTATGCCGACTGACAACGAGATCATCATTGGAGAATGATGTGATTGGACATTCCTCAAAGGATTGCAACACGATCAAGTCATATAGTTCATTGTTGCAATAGCTATACCTAGACTCCTTCTCCTTAGATCGTGAGCTCATATTACTCACTGTTTCCGTAGGCTGCTTTGACTGCATCAAACGACATCTGGTAATACGGTGATTATAAAGGTGTATGTTGGGTATTCCGAAGGAACAGTAGATGACATGTGACTGCAAGACCAGGATTTTTTCACCCACATGACGGGTAAAGATACATACGGCCGGCTTGGTGAGATTACATCCATATATGTTGCAACATGTGACTAGGTCACGGGGATGTAATATCACGGTAACAAGAAAACAGAACTTGTTGTGAACGAGATTGAACAAGGTATAAGATACCATTGATCGGAGCTCGGACAAGTTGTAACGAGAAACAAAAGGAAGAGGATGCTACATTTAGACGGTTCAAATGACATTGTCATCAGGAATGCATAGGGGTCACATGGATATCCCTGGTCCCTCTATTGATCATTGATACAGATCATGTCTAGAGCATTCCCGAGCCGTGAGAGGATACACTTAAGGGTACGATGAGAGCGATCATTCGTAAGATGGAATCAAAGTAGAGAAAGAGAGAAAGCCGGAATCGTTCCGCAGAGAGATCCGAAGTTGTTCGGAGAAAGAATAAAGGACCAGAATCATTCTGGGAAAGATCCGAAGTCGTTCGGAGGAAATCGAAACGGAACCGAAAGGTGTTTCGGGTCAAGATGGATTTTATAATATGTATTTACATATTAATTAATGTAATTAATATTATATATAATATTAAAATCTAATTTGAAGAGTTATTCCACTAATGCGCCAAACTTCCTAGGGAAATAGGGCCCATGAGGGAAAACCAGAGGAGGGAAGGGCCAAGGCCTAGGCGCCTTTAGGGGGCCCACCCGGCCAGCCTAGGGCTGTGCGCGGGGTGGAGCCAACCCCAGGCCGGCTGGCCCATTGAGGCCCATGCGCCCCCCTCCCCTCTCCCTTGTTTAGTCCCACATGGGAAACCCAAGGAGGAGGGCACACCCCCTCCCCCTATATAAAGGGGTGCCCATGGGTGGGATGAACACACCAATATTTGGAGAAGTCCTTTGGTTGACTTCCTCCTTATCTCTCTCCCTCCATGCCTCGTGACCATGGCCCCAAGTCTGGGCTGTGCGATCAAGGCACACCTGCAGTACGCCGTTGCGCTGCAGGGATTCCTAGCCGGATATCAACTTCCGCACTCCCGGCGGGATCGGGGAGCCAGAGGTCTCATCGTGCACCGGATGTGTACGAAGACACGAGGCGCAACACTTGGGGCGCTTAAATGTCGTGAGCTAGAGCTGTTGCACGATGAAGATGATGAAGATCAAGAAGGAGCAAGGGGTGACCTGCGAGGAGCTTCGTGACCTGGAGGTCGGCTTCGAGTACGACAACATCAACCACGTTCCCCGCGGAATGTTAACCGCGTACAGACTACAAGGGTATGTACTCTCTACGCATCGGCCGTTACCGCATTACTACATAGATAGATCCTAGGCTAATAGTTTCAGGGGATCCTTCGTAGGAAATTTTTTGTTTTTTGCGCCGATCCCCAACAGGAACACCTTCCACCTCCACTCCGGACATCCTCCGGACTTACCGAAACCCTTCCGGTTTTCTCCCTTCTCTTGTTCGGCGATTCCACCGATCCTATAAATGATCTCTAAGCATCATCAAGCCCTTAATCGTGATACCCCACGGTCCGGGAACACTCCAGACATGGTTGGGACACTCCCGTACCAATGATCAACAGAGGGACCTGGATGGCCATGTGACCCCTGTGCGTTCCACGAAGATCTTTCGTCGTTTGAACCGGGACAGTCGTGTCTTATTCCCTTTGTTATTCGATACTTGCATTGCCTGAGATCTGATCAATGACATCACCATGTCGTGTTCAATCTCGTTACTGAACAATGCTACTTAACTCATTCTGACAAGTGATATCCCCGTGATCTAATCACACGATGTGCAGCTATTGGATATAACTTCTCCGAGTGGGCCCTTGAGTATCTTTCCGTCACATGGACGGACAAATCCCGCTCTTGACATATATTGCCTCTACGGTTTCCTCTGAATACCTTAACACACCTTTATAACCACCATTTTCCCAGATGGCGTTTGATGCTATCTAAGCACTCTCGGGAAACATAGATTGATATAGCCTCACGGTCTAAGGAATAGTGTACGAGGATCCATTTCTAATTATCGTAACTTGAACTTCGTGACATGATCGGGTCACAATGTTTAGGTTGGGTATTGGTTCATCATCTCATTCTCCGAATGAGATGACCTCATTTCCAACTGGCATAAATGCCACATGATCAGGAAACATGATCATCTGTTGACCAATGAACCAGTGACTAGAGTTTCACTGGGAACCCCTGGTTGTTTGTATATCACACATGTATTGATGTTTCCACTCAATATAGTTATAGCATGATATAAAACTTAATCATAAACTATATGAAATATGATAATAGTCCTTACTACTATTTGTCTCTAGGGAATATTTCCAACAATTCATGTAAAAGTTCAACAGTACAGAATAAGATAGAAAATTTATCAATAGATTCGCAGTTCATATTAAGAAGCACTTGACCAATTCAGCAGCATTTCGAAGTGACTGATTCAACAATACAGACATTGAAATACAATTGCAGTACAAAGAGAACTAGTTCTTTTTTCAACTCTAAAAACCTTGTCGCGCGATCAGTTTGCTTGCGTGACCGAGTCTGCTTTGAGTGTCTTCTTCTCACATCAATGCTTGTGTGACCCCCATATATAACCCTAAATGGCCAAGTCTCATCTGGATTGCGAAAATGCCATGTTTCAAAAGAAAATCTAGACTATCTACTGTCCTTGATTTAAACAAGTACCAGTACATCAGTATTATCTCTACTACTTAAAAAAGAGGTACTGTTCTGTATCCTGGCGTTCCGCATTTCGCTTCCTCCTTCGTCCTACTCCCCGCATGTCGATTCGTCCACTGCGCGTCGCGAAAAAACCGCGCGGTCAAACCCAGCCACGCCCAACAGCGCCCCTCCCCTCCCTTCGGTTGGCTTCGGGTTCCTCATCCATCACAACGCCTACACCATCCCTCCCTGCCCCGTGTACCACATCTCTCACCGCGCCCGCCGCCCTAAAGCCACCCCACCTGCCCTTTATATCGTCCGCATGCCCGCACCCACGCGACAAGCAGCACTATGAGCCCTACGTACCCATCCCATCCGGAACTAGGAGCCGGTGATGGCGAAGGAGGATTCAGTCAACATCCCAACCATCTTCTTCCGTCGGTCGCCTTGCCTACTTTCTCACTCACAACTCTCTCCCCTCCGCTCTTCCTCGGCAAGGAGGCTCTTCGCCCTGTACTAGCAGACCTACAAGGACAGGCCATACAGAGAGAAGGAGGTGATGATGGAGAACGATGGGGTGCGACCCACCTTGTTTTGTAATTTGTCTAATTTGTTCTTGGTTAATTGATCTGCTCCCGTGATGATGTAGGTTTCCAATAGACAAATAAGCATGTCCAAGATGTTTAGGAAATGAGAAAGGTGGTGGACGGATGGGGAACTTTCATAGCCACGGACAGTGGAGAGGATTTGGATGTTTGATGTTGTTTGTTTGAATTTCTGTAACAATAAATTTCATATTATCTAAATGGTAGTATATATAATTTTGTCTTCCAAGATTCACAAAAGGTACGACACCTGAACTTTGAATCATTCCTTATACATTTGGATTTTATGAATTACCAAATTGTCAGATTTTGTCAAAATCATCTCTAATTAGAGTGTATTAGTCTTTTATTCGTAAGGCTATAGAAAGATTCCATTATTGTTTCCCATGCTAAGATATTGTACTACTAACACATGTTTCACAGATTGCTTCCATGAATCGTATGTGATCGAAATATATTGTGTAGTATTTAACCTGAAGTTAGACTCATGTATCCATTAATGCGATTTTCAAACACAGGTCTATATTGAGGACTAATACATGTGTGCACCTCACGTTAGATTATCCCATGGACTTTATCTTCCTTCATTTACTAAAATAAGATATCTGTAGATTCAATATTCGATGAAATTTAATTGTGATTGTTTCAGATGTGTTTTGCTGGATATCCACACTAGCAAGTTCTTATGGATCATGAATAGGATCTAGAGCATGAATAGGACCTGAAGAATTTTTGTTTGTTGGCACAATTCCTGGGGTTTGTATTGCTTTAGTTCAGGACTTCTAATTTATCATTGATGCAAATGCATTCTACTATTGATGATTCAACAGTGCATAGGGTAGGAGTGAATGGTCGGGGGACTGGGCAAGGAAGAACGAAGGTGTACATCGCGAGCTGGCAATATCAGTGAGGAGGTAAACCACCAGCATAGTGCACATGCACTCGGTGAGCCAATCCACGACATCCGGCAATTGGTATCTTTTTAGTCTACTCCTTTCTAAACCTGGAATTAGTATCATCTATATTGTAGCGCTAACACCATTTGTTTGATAAAATGCACACCTTCCAGGGCTTTACCATTTTTTTGGAAAAACGGCAGGAGCTCTGCCTTTTTATTAAGTAGAAAACTGAATTGGTCAGTTTATAAGAAAAATTGGCCGAAAACCGATACATTGGACATGTTTATATTAATGTGGAACATGCCAAAACCACAAGGACCAAAAAGCGAGAAAAAACCTCATCAGGCTCAGCTGGGATAGCCGGTACAAAGACCGTGAAGGAGCGTTCTCTTTGAAGGATGTCCTCTCTAGCAATCGCGGCGACCTCAACATAAGTTAGTTGTTGTCCTGTCAAAATTCTGCGCTTCCTTTCTTTCCACGCATTTCACCAAACGTAGAGAAGGCGGCCCCTTAGGCGGCGTTGCTCTTTTGGTGGTTTTCCAACAATTAGGTCGTCCCACCATTCCGAAGTCGAAGGGAAGTTGTGGCTGTAGTTTCAAGTAGCATAATTTTCCCAGCTTTGAATGGTGTTCCAAACTGCCGTAGTAAAAGGACAATCTTTGCAGAGGTGGGCGGCCGTTTCCGGGGCATTTCGATAGAGCTTGCATGTAGGGTCATGGGGCCACCCCCTGATGGCTAAGTTATCCGCAGTAAGTAATTGCCCATGCAGGGACAACCAGGAAAAAAGTTTGCACTTTGGCTCAGCGAGCGCGCTCCAGATATTTTGGGCCTTGAATTTAGGGAAACTGCCGAAAAATTGCACTTGATAAGTCGAGCGGGCGCTATATGATCCGTCCGCGATGAGAGTCCATATGATGGAGTCTGACTGTTGAGGAGTCAGAATGGTTTCTTGAGTGATGTCCCAGACCTGAAGGTATTGGACGAGTTGGGTAGGGGTGTTGAGCCTAACAATGGAGCGGATCCAGTGGTTCTGTCTAAATTCTCTTGCGACAGTTCGATTTTTCCTAGAAGTGATATTGCATAGGTCGGGCGCCCAAAGCTTGAGAGGGCCAAGACGACACCAATTATCATGCCAGAAGGAAGCGGTCTCCCATCACCGATTGTGATCTTCGTGGAAGCTCGAAAGAGGGCCATATCGGTGCTATTGCAAGGTAGCTTTGATGCAGCCCAATTGCTATGCAGGTCTTTCCATTGAAGTCATGGCCATCTAAGCCCGAGGGCTCTTCCAGTACATTCCAAATCGGTCATTCCAAGGCCTCCGAAATTCTTGGGTCTACAAACAGTCTTCCAGTTGACCAGCGCATGACCATCCGCAGCGTGCTCCCCTTCCTCTCCAGCCCATACAAAGTTCCTAACGATCTTTATTATCTTCTTAGAAGCCCACTTGGATAGAGGAATAGCAGTGGTATGGAAGACTGTAGTGGCCATGAGCACCGTCTTCGCAAGAGTGATTCTTCCGGGGCATGCGAGGTTTTTGCCCATCCAACCTCGGAGCTTTCCGGCAATCTTGTTGATGAGGGGTTGCAAGTGCACTTTTCAGAGGCGTCGGAAATGGAGAGGGAGGCCCAAATATTTGCTGGGAAAAGATGCGAGCTTGGCAGGGAAAGTGCAGAGAATGTCTTCAAGGTTGATTTCATCACATCTCATCGGGAAGACCTCCGTCTTGGACATGTTTGTAACGAGGCCACTGGCTTTCGCAAAACAGTCCAGAATGGTAGCCATGGCCTGGAGTTCCTCTTTTATTGGGTTCAGGAAGATTCCATTATCGTCGGCGTAGACGGAGATCATGCTGGTAGTCGACCGAGATCTTATAGGGCTTAGAATCCCACTCTTAGTAGCCTTTGCGAGAATGCGCTATAAGGGGTCGATGGCGAGGATGAAGAGCATTGGGGATAGAAGGTCACCTTGCCTCAGACCATGAGCTTGCCAGAAGGAAGGTCAGGGTCTCCATTAAGTAGGACTCTCGAAGAAGCTGTAGCAATCGAGAGGCACACCCAGTTGCGCCAGAGTTGTCCAAAGCCAATGGATGTCATCACCTCGATTAAATATGCCCAACCAACCGAATCAAAAGCTTTTGAGATATCCAATTTGAGAAAAAGGCTCGGGGTCTTTAAGGAGTGGAGCTCTTTGATGAGATTTTGCACGTGCAAAAAGTTGTCATGTATGCTTCTCTTTTTAACGAAGGCACTCTGGCAATTGGAGACAATGTTGGGGATAATAGGTGCAAGACGATTTGCGAGGAGCTTGGAGAAGATCTTTGACAAGCTATGGATGAGGCTGGTGGGCTACAGACACCACGTATGTTTTCTTTGGGATAAAGATGATGTTGGCAGAGTTTATGAGATTTACACACCCTCCGCGGAGCTTTGACATATGAGTAATTGCTTGGACGACATCTTCCTTGATAATTTCCCAACATGACTTGAAGAAGGCGCCAATGAAGCCATCGAGGCCCGGGGATTTAACCGAAGGGAGGGAAAACAACGCCTCCTTTATTTCTTGGTCTTCGAAGGGGTCGTCGAGGTCTGAAAGATCATGCAGGGTGTAATCAAGGCCTTCCCAATTGAGGCTGAGCTGCCTAGGTGCAGTGGTGCCAAGCTGGCCCAAAAAATGTTGAAGTATGACTGCCTCCTTGTCCTTGTTCGTGATTTCCGTGCCCGTGCTAGTGGAGAGCGATTGAATAAAGACCTTTCTTCTACGAATCCAAGCGTGGAAGAGCTTGGAGTTTGCATCACCCAAACAAATCCAAGTCAGTCTTGATCTTTGTCGCAGTTTGATTTTCTAGATGGAGAGGAGACCTAGGTAGGAAGATTTTAACTGTTGTCGGAGGTCTCTTTCCTCTCTGGTAAGTGGCCGAGACTCCTCAGCTTTATCTAGGCGCCAGATGATCTCCTTGGCCATGTATATCTGTCGTCGTAAGTCTCTGATGCTTTGTCGTTGCCACTTCTTAAGTACCTTAGCGGTGCGGGAGAGTTTGATGTGAATCCGACGAACAGGGTTAGTGGCCTAAATGTTTTTATTCCACGCTTCAGTGGTAGTTTCTTTGAAGCCTTGCGTAGGAAGCCAGAACTCTTCAAATTTGAAAAATGGCTTCCTACTCGAGATAAGCTTCCCTGGAGAAGGAGGGGGCATTGTCTGAGCAAGCTCAAGTGATTGCCTAAAGATGAGAATCTGGGAAAATCGCATCCCAATCATCGGAGAAAAACATATGGTCGATCTTGGCTAAAACTGGGTCGTCTTGTGCATTTGACCAGGTGAAGCGTCTTCCAATCATGCGCATGTCTCTTAGTTGAAGGAAGTCTCGGGCCTCTCGAAACTTGTGAATGAGACGATGATTGATGTTTAGGTTATTCTTATTGGAGGCTTTTGTAATGAGGTTGAAATCTCCCACAAGGAGCCATGCCTCCCGAACCAGCGTCTTAAGCCCCCGTAGTTCCTCAATGAACACTAATTTCTCTTGGTCTCCTTGTGGCCCGTAAACGCACGATCATGGTCCACTGTGTACCCTCGCTTAGCATAGTGATCATGGCCGAAAGCGTGCTAGCAGTGGCATGGATGTATGAGAGGGAGAAGAAGGCGTCAGAGGTGGCCAAAATAATGCCACCCCTCGTGTCGATGGCAGGAAGGAAAGCGTAGTTTGCCGTGAAATTAGTTCCCAGCATGGAGGAAATGATCGCGTCATCAACCTCCTAGAGCTTTGTTTCTTGGAGGCAGACTATGGTAGCACGCGAGTCTCTGACTAAATCCCGGACCGCGTCATGTCTCACGTTGTTGTTGAGTCCTCTTGGATTCCAGTTGAGAAGATTAACATTTCTTTGAGCCATTAATGGACACCTGACGACACGTTTCAGAGATGCTTGGCATAGGGTTGCTGAGTAGCTAAGTGAAGCTTTTTTATTTGTGAGCAGTGATACAGGATGATGGCCTTCTGATGGAGGCTTATAGTGCGGTCTTGAATGCAAACGTAGCATAGGAGTAACATGGCTAGCTGAAGAGTTCTATTGATACAACACGTGGGTTGTGCCCACGCGTGCAATGACGGGAAGGTCTTCTAAACATCTCCAACTTGGGTCTTCACGGCGGGGATCTTGCTCTTGTCGGAGCTCTTCTTCTTTAGCTTCTTGACGTGCTTGACCAGGGCATCGAGCGCTTGAATTGCAGTAGTGGACAGCGTTTCCTTTAGGAATAGCTGCTGATAAGCTGCACGAGATTCAGTATCGAACGAGGCCTCCAGAGCAAGGATGCCGCAGACTTTGGCTATTATCTCCTGGACAGCCTCAGTGCTGTTGCTCAGCTGGCGAGCCTTGTTTTTTTATTGCGATCCGTCCGCTATGCCTTGCGGATGTAGCAGGCACTACAGGGCACTTCTTCTTCCTTGCCGACGGAGTGGAGATGAGCGGTGGCTGCAGAGGCACTACAACTGTGGCGAGGAAGTGCTTGAATAGTGAAGGAACGACCCAGACGTCATCCAGGGGCGCGAGCTTGCCCAGGACAGCCTCCTCCACAGCCGTCGAGTGCAGCACGTCGCTGCAGGAATGGTTGCGGTCGCCGATAGCCTCATTAGTGGCCAGATCATCCGTGGAGGAGTCATCCCCTCCCAACGAGCCCAGCAACGTTGAGGCCACGGCCTGGCTCTCCTCGTGCCCGGCTTCAATCCTAGACTCCGTAGCAATCTCGAGGCGGGCCATATGGCTGGTCGCATCGGCCAACGCTCCATCAGGTTATTGGCCCTCCAACGAATTTCCCATCCCAGCTGGATGATACGTCCATTTTGCATCACTATTCTATATCTTAATTTACTATTATTCATTGATATATTTCATATTAAGAGATGATACTTATGTAATTTCATCTGTTTTTGCATTGTTGATGACTTTTGCAGCATGGACCGCTGCAGTCAGGATTCTGATGAAAAAGATGTTGTTTGGGGGCAAAATTCACGAAGATCAGAAAATACGGGAAAAACATGGAAAATCCTATTTTTCCAGAATACAAAGGCTGCCAGAAGGAGGAGTGGAGATGGGCCACATGGGGCCCACACCACCCCTGGCGCGGGCCACCCTAGGCCGTGCCACCAGGTGGTGTGGCCGCCCTAGTCCACCCCTGGCTCTCCCCTCTGGCGTATATTATCCTCTCGAAACCCTAAGACTCGGGGAGCGACCACAGAAAGATTCTGCCGCCTCTATGGGGCGGAAAACACCGAGATAGAAAGATCTCTCCGGCAGACAGAATTTTGCAGGGGGAATTCCTTCCCGGAGAGGGGAGATCGTCGCCATCAACACCACCATCAAGTTGTACTTCATCGGGATCATCATCACCACCACCATCTCCACCAGCACCATCATCACCACCATCATCTCGCTGCAACAATTGGGTTGAATCTTGCATAGTTCTTAGGGGAAACTTTCCCGGTGTTGATTACTCTTTGTAGTTGATGCTATTGAGTGGAACCATTGAATTATTGTTTATGTTCAGATTGTTATACATCATTATTCCATCTATGATCATGATCCATATGATGTCTTGTGAGTAGTTAATTTTGTTCTTGAGGACATGGGAGAAGTCATGTTGTTAGTAGTGGAATTGTGTTCAGAAAGATTCAATAGTTTGATATTTAAGTTGTGGTGTACTTCTTCCAGTGGTGTCATGTGAACATCGAATACATGACACTTCACCTATATGGGCCTAGGGGAATGTATTTTGTATTTGGCTACTAATCGTAGGGGTTGCCGGAGTGACAGAAACCTAAACCCCCGTTAGGAAACCATTGCACAAGGGACGTAAGGGTCTTAGAGTTTAAAGCTGTGGTTAGGTTTCTACCTTAATTACTTTCTTGTACTTAGGGATGTTTGCAAGGGGTATAATCACAAGTATGTATTAGTCCTAGGAAGGTCGGTACATTAGCATAGGTTCACCCACACAACACTTAGCAAGCTAAAGAAGATTAATCAACTATCTGAAGCGAAAGCACTTGACAGAATTCCCATGTGTCCTCGAGAACGTTTGGTCATCTTAAGTAATACAACCGGCTTGTCCTTTGCTGCATAAAGGATTGGGCCACTTGCTGCATTTATTCTTATTGTCTTTTATTTACTCGTACTTTATTTACTTGCATTATCAAAAACCCCTAAAAATCCGCTTGCTAAGTATTTGTAGATAATTCATGATCCATACCACTAGCCAGCACCTTCTGCTCCTCGTTGGGTTCGACACTCTTACTTATCGAAAATACTACGATACACCCCCTATACTTGTGGGTCATCAAGACTATTTTCTAGCGCCGTTGCCGGGGAGTGAAGCACTATTGGAGAGTGGAACTGGTAAAGGAAACTTCTACTGTGAGTATTGTTTACTTCTGTTAGTTGCTTTATTTGCATTATGGATAATTCACTGAGTTTCTTATTTTGTAATGCTACTACCACTGCTAAGGTAGTAGATGAACCACCACCTGCTGAGAGTGATGCTTTTAAAATACTTACAAGAATTATTGATCGTGTTATGGATAACTATTATGTTGGAGATGGGACAGTCCATCCCGATGATCATTTTCTCTTTATACACGAATTATGCGGGTTGTTCAAGTGTGCAGGTATTACTACAGATCAATTTAAGAAGAAGTTATTCTAATTATCATTGAAAGGAAGAGCTGAGGAATGGTATAAGCTGCTGAAGAATGGTCAAGCTCTAGAATGGGAGGAAATAGTACCTCTCTTTTATTCAAAGTTTTATCCTCCTAGTGAGATTCATAAAGATCAGAATCAAATATACAACTTTTGGCCTCTTGATGGAGAGAGTACAGCTCAAGCTTGGGGGAGATTGAAGTTACTAATGCTCAAATGTCCCATTCATGAGCACCCCAACAATATTATTATCAATAACTTTGATGCAAGGCTCCCTCTTCATGATAAGGATTTATTGGATGCTTCTTGTGCTGGATCATTCACTCGCATGGAAGAATAAGCTAAATGGGATCTTCTGTACCGTATTCAAGATAATGCTGAAGCATGGGAGAATGACAAAGGAAGAAAGTCAGGTATAAATTATTATTATGAATGCATTGAATCTTTTATGGGAACTGATGACTTTCAAAATATTAAAAATGCTTATGGTCTAGACTCTCAAGCTATTGCAAATTATTTTAAGGCTTTTGCTACCTACATTGAAGTGCCTAAAAAGAAGTTGAATAAGTATCATGCACCTTATAAACATGTTGCTAAGAGTGTTACTGCAAGAAATACTGAAGTTTATACTACTAATCATGTTTTACCTGAACCTTACATTGAGAAAATGCCTTTCCCAGTTAAGATAAAGGAACATTCTATGATAGCTAGTATGGTTAATGAAGGTACTAATAAAGCTATTGAACTTGATAAAAAAATGGATGATGAACCTATAGGTCCAAATGTGAAAGACTTTGTCACTAAATATGTAGAAGACAGACATACTATCCTTTGTAAGGATACCTCTAATATTGTTTCACAAAGTAGTGTTATGAGAGCTAGTGTTCCTGTGTTTTCTGTTACAATAAGTGATCATTGCTATGATGGTTATTTTGATAGTTATATTGTTATGTTTATGCATGATACTGAAATTTATTATGAGAGAGGGAAAAGTGTTCTTATGCATCTCAATAATATCAAGTTTCCTTGTTTTATGCTGAAAGTTTTTATGTTGCACTTGTTTTGCCTTCCTATGCTTTTATCCTCTGGTTTCAACAACTTGTTTTCTTAAAAAATTCCCTTGCACATGAAGTGGTTTAGACTTAAACATGTGTATTTTTGCTTCTTAATGCTCCCGTTTACTTCAATTCGTATTCTTATGTGAGCATCATTGAAATTATCATGCCCATCTTAATAGCTATAAAGAAAGAGCTTTTTGGGAGACAACCCAATATATTTGTGTTTTCAGTTTGCTTTTGTTTATTTCAGTCTTGGAAGTTATTACTTGGGTAATAACCTCTCCTTATCCTTTTGGTTTGGTTTTTGTGTCAAGATCAACCACTAATGAGAGAGAAGTAATATTTGGGGAAGTTGTTGTCCCGAAAACAGATTTTTGTGCTTCACCGCAAAAATTCGTGAGAGATCTCTTTAAGTCGGTTTGAGCTGTAATTTTTTGTGCTTCTGCCCCAGGTTGTTATTTAACTTTTATTAGTTTTGCACTTTTTCATTTGAGCAACACAAGCTTTCTAAAAAATTGATCTTTACCTGCTGGTCTGTTTTGACAGATTTTGCCATTCTTGCATTTGCTTCTTAAAACGATTTCCTTTTTGGATTCTTTTTTGGTTTTCGGAAGGTGTTGCTACAGTAGCTTATGTTTTGATGGTTTCAGTTGAAATTGAACTCAAAAGGTTTATTACCTGGTATGCACTAATGTTGCTAATGAGAACTGTGTGAAGTTTTGTGTGAAAGAAATTTCTAGGTTAGTGGAGAAAATGGTGTCATAAGAAAGAGAAAGGTTTCATGACTCAAGAAATTTGTGTATGAAGATGAAGATATTGATGTTATTTCAAGTCATAACTCCATATTCAGAGAACTGCAGAGTCTGTTTTCGAATAGGTAACAGTTTTGGTAAGAAAAGTTCCGCGAAAGATCTGTCCAGTTATATTTTTGCAGTTTTTATCGACCAAGGAAATCTACGAAGCGAAAGAGGGACGGAAACGGAGCCAGGGTGGCTCACACCACCCTGTGGCGCGGGCCCACCCTTGGTTGCGCCACCAGGTGGTGAGGCCACCTCGGTCTCCGTCTCCCACCCGTTTTCTCCCAGTACCTTCCTTTTGTTGTAAAACTTCGTAATATATAATCTCCCGGATCCCCCGAGGTTCATATATCTTGTTCTCGTTGTGTTTTCGTTTCGATCTGTTTCTTCCAGGAACTACTCTTGAAAGTTTCGAGCACAATGGTGCCAGCCAATGATAAGGGAAAGGAGCCTATGGAGGAGGATCCCTAAGACCCCGGGCAGGAGAAGGAGATCAAGAGTGAAGGTGAAGAGGAGACAAAGGAAAGCCAACGTCCGCACGCCGGCACTACCATTGCAAGCATTGGAGTGGTGGCAAACTCGGCCAAGATTATGTCAATTGGAGGAAAGCCTCATCGTCACTGTTTAGATCCATGTAAAAGAAGACTTCAAGGAGGTAGAGTGGGGAAAGAATCGTAAGAGCTCGGATCCAAAACCCAACAAGATCATGAGCCGCATAGAGCACAACTCAGAGTTGATTCATACTCTCACCTTCGAGATTGAGGACTTGGGGAAATTAATCAAAAAGCTCATTGAGAGGATACCACCACCACCGAAGGAGTAATTCATCATCAGGTTTGGCATCCCCTTGGTTTGTTCCAAGCTTGGGGGAGTGCCGCGGTATCACATAACTATCTTCTATCTTTTTACCTTTTTAGGGGAGTCATATCATGAATAGAGAAGTTATTATGTAGGATGGTTTGCATTATGGAAGTGTCCCCTCTCTCCTTAGATATGTATCCCTTGGTGTGATTTGCCATTATGGAATATTAATGAGAAGTTCTATCATTTACTCTCTTGCATATCTTATATTAGTTTTCAATTCATGGTTATATGATTGATCTTGTTGTTAGTATTGGTATCACTTTGGGATCATTGAGTTAATTTAGTTGGTTTTGGCAAACCTGGCTCGGTCTGTAGCAACACTATTTTTGAGAGTTGAATGAAAAAGATAAAAGTACTCTAGGAAATATAATTTCATCATCTTTCTTTCTTGATTTGCTCATGAGTTTAGTATTCTATAGTTAAGATCTTTTGTGCTTCCAAGGAAGATTGCATGTTTGTTTTTATCATTTGTATGTTTGCGTGTTTTCTTCAACTCTTATACTTGCTAGCCAAAAACCTGTACCGAAAGGAAATTTTCTCGTCCATCCAATCCTTAAACCAAACCTATGCCATTTGTGTCCACCATACCTACCTATTAGCATTATTGCTATTCCAAGTAAATTTGTGTTTATATCTACCTTCCAAATTAAAATTGTTATGTGAAAATTAGTGATTAAAGCTCTCACGAACTTGATGGTACACTTTACTTTCTTGCATTTAATAAAATTGAACCATTGTGCCCATCTATGTTGCGTATATGCTTGCGCTTTGTAAGTTGGGAATTAGCAGAACCATGCTATCATGGGGAACGTTTTCAAAATTGCACTGGTACTTTGTACCTAGTTGATATCATGTTCTTTTGTCTATACATGTCGTTGGTATGAAATGAAAGGGATCTTGTAAGTCCATGGATTTATGCATGTGTGTTAGAGAAACGCCTGCGCCACCGGTCTAATCCATGCTGTCATGGTGGAAAGCTGCAGCGTAACCATAATGAGCATCTATGAAGCATTCTTCTTATAAAAAAAGAGAAAAAGAAAAAAAAGAGATGAGAAAAGAGGAAAGAGAGAAAAACGCACCATATTCCCATTGTAAATAAGAAGATTGCTGAGATGCTTGTTGTCTGCTTGCCTTGTCATTTTGATATGGGGATTCTTCCGTATCCTCGGGCAAGGGGTACCTCGTTGGCGGTTCTCCATGATACACATGTGCTTACTATGACAAGAACTTACCGGTGAGTAAACTTAAGTACCATGAGGAGCGGCCCTCGTATTCAAGGGACATGAGATTTTCAACTTACAACTTGTCAAGCATATCCTCATATTTGATCACTTTAACCTTAACCACCTAAAGATGCTTATGATAGGGGCAATGAGAGCTGAAAGCTAATAAGTATCATAAATTTTGGAAGCTCTTTATGAAACTTGAAATCCTTGCTTCCCTTTACAAAGGGCCTTTCTTTTACTTTTCAGTTGAGTCAGTAAACCTATTCCCTTCTATCTCAGCAAGTATTTTGAGTTGTTGTGTTTCATTCATTCATATGATGATTTATTCAATCATGTTTCTTATGTTCCTTATTTTGCACATTGCTCTTATCTTGGTGTTTACTACTTTGAAAGCTATCATTGAAAACCATTTACTTGTGAACTCTAGCAAATTGTCAATTATTCTTCGACCAAGAGCTAAGTTTGCCATTACCAACTATGATTTACTTTATGTATCTTTATTGTGTTTCCTTTACCTATTGCAAGTTAAGTTATATAATGGTGAGTTGTCTTCTATTATGATCTATGTATTGATGAATGTGAGGCTTCTTGTCCATATTCTTTTATCGACTCTTCACTCCATAAACCTGAGGTCATGTTTATTGAGCGTAGTTTCACTTGGGGACAATCGAAGCCTAAGCTTGGGGGGAGTTGATACGTCCATTTTGCATCACTATTCTATATCTTAATTTACTGTTATTCATTGACATATTTCATATTAAGAGATGATACTTATGTAATTTCATCTGTTTTGGCATGGTTGATGACTTTTGGAGCATGGACCGCTGCAGTCGGGATTCTGATGGAAAAGGTGTTGTTTGGAGGCAAAATTCGTTTAGATCAGAAAATCTGGGAAAATACATGGAAAATCCTATTTTCCAAGAAGACGAAGGCTGCCAGAAGGAGGAGTGGAGATGGGCCACAAGGGGCCCACACCACCCCTAGCGTAGGCCACCCTGGGCCGCACCACCAGGTGGTGTGGCCGCCCTGGTCCACCCCTGCTCTCCCCTCTAGCATATATTATCCTCCCGAAACCCTAAGACTCAGGGAGCAACCACAGAAAGAATCCGCCGCCTCTGCGGGGCGGAAAACACCGAGAGAGAAAGATCTCTCTGGCAGACAGAATTCTGCTGGGGGAATTCCTTCCTAGAGAGGGGAGATTGTTAACACCCAGATTTTTAATCCCAGATGGCTGTTATGTCATACATCACAATCCCAGGATTACCATTTTTGCGAGACATAACAGATTGGATATCACAGTACATCATCCATTACAAACCAATATAAGGTCTTACACGAATAAAGGATCTCATGATCCAGTCTTAATACAACAAGCAGCGGAATAAATAATAAGCGTAGCGGTGGGGTCCATCTTTAGTGGCACAGGCAATGCTGACGATGGAAGATAGTCCTATTTATCATAGTCGTCCTGCTGTCCGCCATCTTGGTAGTCTCCTTTATAGTCTGGCCATAGGAATAGCCAGGGACAAAATCCATGAGTACTCTTTAAGTACTCACAAACTATTACTAAAACGTAAGGTAGTTCTAGTGGGATTGCTAATTCTAAGTTTATTTGTAAAGTTAAGTTTGAAACCTAAGTCAGAAACAAATAAAGATAAAATAAAGTTCTAGAATCACTTAAGTTGGGAAGCTAGTGTCGCAATCACAACTCTGTGGTGGTCAAGTCAAGATTCATCATTCATTTCATAATTCATTTTGAAAACATCTGACAACGAAACAGTATGGCCACTCCAACTGTCTATAACCGCGGACGCGGCTATTCAAATAGTTTGACACTCCGTAGAGGTGGTACGCTTTCACCACAAGATTCGATACATCTGTCAGGGATAACCCTGAATCATCATACTTAGTATGCAGATAATCAAACATAACCTTTCCTTTACACACCCTAGTATAAGCACCTCTCCTATGAGTATGGCCTCCCAACCATGACCATCTGTCATCTTGGGCACTACATAGGTGGACAACATTGATAGGTAGCCTCAGCTCAAACCTCTCTCGCGAGGGAACTAATACTAATGCATATAAACTTCTGGCTAAGCGTTACCCAATTCAGGTATTGTGGTTGTACGGTAAAAATTGGAATGGTATCGCATCCGAATCCAACCATCAGTTTTGTAAAAAGGGCTAAGGCTCATGCCTCAACATTTTCATCATCATATACCATTTGTGTTTCTCAACACATGTCAAAACATCTCAATAGAATGACTCATTATTCCAAGGTTTTCACAATTCATTTTCACCAAGGGTTCCCATCTAAAGTGACTCAAGTTTGATTTAGCTCTAAGCTACTAAGTTAAGAGTGTTCACTAAGGTGGGATGCTAATCTCAATCTCATGCCATAGAATGGCATCTAAGGTTATCTAGATAGGTCAAGTTTTATACTTTTTATGCTACCTTCAAACAAGTAAGGGACTTTGGTAAAGTAAAGAAAGTAAAAGCTTGAAAGTAAAACTTGGAGTAGGTACAAATCAAAGTTGAAAGAGCATGTGTGCCCCCATGTGTAGTTTTGGTAATTAACGACAATCTTTATGGACTTATGTTTGCATTGAGTTTTACCGCTAGGATTTGTCCATAGGCAATGCTTGAACCATATGTTGGCTTCAATGTTGGGAGAAGAAGAAAGTGAAGAAAATTAAGTGTTGACCAAGGTTTGAATGAGTGATCTGGAGATTGGCCAAGTGAGAGTTGATCCTATAGCAAGTGTGTCTTGAAGACAAAAGTTGCAGTGATATATCTTATGTACCTTCAAGACACCAACATAATGAAGAAATAAGAAATGATGTGCAAGTTCAAGATGTGCCATCTCGAAGAGATGATTTGCTTGAATCTTGCCATCCTATGGTTATCATGGATATGGAAAGATGATATGCCCAAGAGAGAATCTCTACCATAGTCGAGTATGGGAGAGCAATTTGCAAGTCTTCACCAAGCTAGTGCAATCAAGAAAGGTGTTTCATCTTGAGGTGGACAAGATCGCTATCGTCAAGCTCAAGTGTAATATGCTCAAGGCAAAGGTATTCTCTTGATAAGGTTTCTTTCTTACCGGTCTCATGGTGTTAGTTGGGGACACCGGTTTATAGGATAGATAGCCGTACTATCAAGAGGGGCTCTCGAGTGAGTAACTTGATCATATCCTTCGTGAGAGCTCAAACAGTTGCATACTTGGCATAATATTTCTTGGTTGGTATTTGGATCTTATCCATGTGAGGTTCTTGAGCTTGTGGTAATATTCATAACAAGCTGTAGTTCATCGAAAGCGGATTTCATATACATTCTCTATTGCGTTTTCGATATTGGAGGTTTTACCGGTTTGTCTTTTAGATATTGGTAAACCCTTCCATTATTTGGTTCTTATCCATGAGAGGATTTATATCTTGTGTTAATCTTCATGACAAGTCCAAGTTCATCGAAAATGGATTTCATATGCATTCTCTATTGCATTTTCGATGTTGGTGGTTTTATCGGTTTGTCTTTTTGAGAGGGGTCAAACCTTTCGTCATTTAGTTCTATCCTCCCTGGCTGGACTATGATGTTTTTCTGTATGATCTTGTAGAGCTTATTGTCCTCTTTAAAACGAGCCCAAGATCATCAAAATCGGAGTCCAGATGCAAAAGTTATGGTTCTTTTCGTATTGGTCTGCCTGCCAGTTTTTATAAGACCAGAGACTCCGGACTAAATCTCCGGTCTATCTCCGGACCGCGTACAGATTGTCCCCCAGTTTGACCCCGTTTGGCCTGGGTACACCGGAGACTCCTATTTAAGGTACCTATTTAAGGGACCCTTCTTCCCCAATGGTTCCCCAACCTTACATGCAAGTTTTCCCCTCCATTGCTGACCTTCTTGAGTTTGCTATCCCTCAATCCCTCCATTGATTCTTGCATATTCTTGAGGTATTTTAAAGAGGAGATCTAGATCTACAATCTCACCAATCTATCTCTCCTCTAAGTGAGGGGAATATCTTGGGATCTAGATCTTGGAGTCTTTTGTGGATTTCCTCCATTGTTCTTCCTCTCTTATTCCCCCTTAAGCTTTTGTAGCTTTGGTGGAATTTGGGAGAGAAGGATTTCAGCACTTCTTGTGTTCTTGCCTTTGCATTTGGTGCATCGGTTTGAGTTCTCGGTGAGGATTCGATTGGGTGAAAAGTTGAGAAGCTTTTTACTCTTGGGTTCATTGGAACCCTAGACGGTTTGGTGGTTTTGCAGGTTTGTGGATTACTTGGGGCCTCCAATTAAGTTGTGGAGCTTTCCCCAAGCTTGTTTGTTGGGAGCCTCCAATTGAGTTGTGGAGAAGTGCCCCAACCTTGTGAGACGTTCCAGATTGCCACCGACAAGTGCACCGATAGTGGAAGTGTGGATCGATCCCGTTGGGGTGACATTTACAGGAGAACAAGGGAGGACTTTTGTGGCATTGGTGGTTTGATACCACCCCCTCTCCAAACGAGACGTACTCCATGTTGGGAGGAACTCGGTAAAACATCGTCGTCTCCGCGTGCCTCGGTTATCTCTATATTCGAGCTCTTACTTATGCACTTTACTTTGTGATAGCCTTCGTGCTTGAAGTATATATATATCATGCTATCATAGTTGCTTGTCTTGCTTAGCATAAGTTGTTGGTGCAAATAGGTGAACCCTAGTTGTTCTAGGTTTTGTGCTTAACAAAGTAAACGCTAGTTTAATTCCACCTTTGTTGAGCCACTCTCGGAAAAGTTTTTAATCGCCTATTCACCCCCCTCTAGGCGGCATCTGTATCCTTTCAAAAGTGGTATAACCAAAGCATGCCTAATGCATCTTGCTTAGGTTTAGCTTAATTCTAGTTTGCTAACAATAGCTTGCCTTGGTTGGTGAAGTGGTTGAAGTTTCCTTCCCTCCTCTTGGTAGAACTCCTCCTCCTCGAAATCTTGGTCGGTACTATCGTCTATAAATACATACGGGATACACAATCACCAAAAAGCACTTAACTAGTCTACTAAGCACACTAAGGCACGCATTTGATGATCCATTATGATCACAAGCATCACAAGGTTTTATTAACTAGCTTCATTCTTTCTATTTAAGAAAAGTAATTTCTACTCATTGAAAATAACTAAGATTTAGTATTCTCCAATTAAAATATGGGATCATGTGGACACATGTCATCACCACATATTCTAACATATGGGAATGTGATTTAAAGGTTGGATCACATTTTAATAAGTTTAAGTTTAATATTTAATGATTTAAAGTGACTAGAAATGCCTATATAGCACTAATTTGGTACTAGTCCAAAGTCACTGCATGTAAACCTTAATATTATTACATATTCAGATAGGTATGGTTAAATGTGATTTTTGAGAGTTGGAATCAACTCAAAAGCTATTAAGGTTGATTTTATTAACATGTTTGAATGTGCAAATGCTTCTGTCTTGTTATTTTTACTAGGCGAGATCTCTAACTCTAAATGAATTAAATCCAATGGGCTTGGATAGATCTTTTCAGAAGCTTTCCAACAAAGTTGGAATCACTCAATTTGGTTCAGTAAATCTTCCTGAATTGATTTTTGAACTAAGGGACAAAATTGAGTTTAAACCAAAATAGAAAAGTCTATATTTGAATTAACTGGGTCGCGCGGGAAAGGAAATGGGCCGGCCCAGTGACCCTCAGCGGCACAATGGGTGGCTGATAGGTTGGTCTCGCTTGTCAGCGAGACTTAAAATCCGAAACGGTATCTAGCAATCTGGGCCACACGATTATAATGTGGATCAATGGCTCACAGTCGTCGTCGACGACGAACTCGTCGCCGGCAAGACCGAACCCTAAACGGCCGGTGGGGGTCTACTGGGGACGTACCAGGGCTCCAGCTAGTGCGGCGAGGCAGGCGATCGAACTGGACGGCGACGGCGGTCTCAGGTGAAGTCACGGCAGGGGCTGCGGTGGACGGAATCGACGGCAGCGTCTCCTCCTTTGCAGCGGGCTCCTCCGGTGCAATTCTGGCAAACTAAGGCTTGAGAGGCTCCGGCGAGAGGGGGGAAATGTTCAAGGGAGAGAGGGGAGTGGAATTCTGTGAGGAATTCGTGCTAAGGAGGCCTGCTTATATAGGCGCGACGGTGAGACTGAGAGGTGTGGGTGGAGCTCATCGGTGACGACGGCACAGGGGGCTACCGGCGTGGGTGAAGTAGGCGGACGGTGGGCAGTTCCCTGGCAGTCAGCTACAGCGCAATGGCACGGCTAGGGGTGGTGGCATATGTTCGGGAGCGTTGCACGCTCAAGGAGACAGAGGCGGTGCTCGACGTGGCGCTCGACGACTGTGGGTCGCGCGGCGGTGCACGACCATGTCTGGCAGGGTGCTGGGGTCCAGGCGGAGCGGCGCGCGTGGTCTGCGGTCGAGGCACGGTCTGTGGCGTGCTGGCGGTGAGGGCGCCCTGGCATGCTCTGGCTGCGCGTAGAGAGAAAGGGCGGCGAGGCTAGGGAGTGGTCCAGTGGCTAGCAGTGGCCGTGGGGTGGACCGTGGGTGGCGGTGAGGTCATGCCGTGCTTCCTGGAGCGGCGGAGACGGGCTGGTGGTCGCCTGTGGCTTGGGCAAGGTTGGCCGGCGGGCATGTCCTCGGGGTGGCGTGTCACTATGGTGCTAGGCCAATTGGTAGGTCCTTGCTGGCTTGGTTGGGTCTGGGGGAGACAAAGGCATTAACTAGGGTTCAAATGTCGACAAAATTTGATCAAAAACAGTAATAGTTAGGCCAATTTGATTCTGCCCACAAGGTGTTTGAGAAAATGGCCGAAAGAAGAAAACTTTTGAATTTTGAAATGAAATTTGGTGGAGTTGTTGATCACATGCTTGAGCATCTCTGGTTGATTCGGATCTTTAAATGGAGTTCATTTGAGTGGTTTTTTAATTAATTTGATCTTCATACATACACTAGATTCAATTTTCAAATATCATTTAAATTTAGTGTTTGAATTTTTTTGGGATGAAACAAAGTGGGCCTTGGTACATCACTACTTGTACTAGCAAGTGGTGCAAAGATCCACAATTTTTTCTGTTAAGATTTGAGTTCTAGGAATAGCCAAATTAGGCTAGGTGATTAAAATGGCACAAATGACCCTTTGCTTATTTTATTCTTTTTGATTTATTTTTCTTTGGGATTTGCTTGAGAATGATCTAGATGATGTTTAATTCACCTTAGAATCATTTTACAACTAATGGATCACTCAAACATGGCAATTCAAAACAACTCCTAAATTATATGCACACACATATGAATGCTTAATGATTTTAAATGGAAAAGTTTTTATTAACCCTAAATTGGGTAGGTTTGATCTTGATTAACTTTGGATTAGAGTTTTGGGATGTTACAAACCTTCCCCCCTTAAACAAAATCTCGTCCCGAGATTTATGAAAGAAAACTAGGAACTAAAGAGATCTCATAGGTAACTTGTATGCTAGCGAATCGACGACCCTCGAGTGACACGACCGATATCAATGAGGAGCTAGTACTACTCGAGGACAACAAGGAACCATCAAGATTAAAGCCTTGTTCGGTCAAAAGACCTTAATTAGTGTGCTGACCATTGTTGTGGTAACATGCAGAGAGATCATTGGGACCGGGAAGAACTGGCCATGAGGACTCTCAGTCGGTATATGGGTTGCTTTCCTGCTCACTTATAAATAATAAATATAACAATCACTTATTCCAGTTTATTCATGTGGCAATTTCACTATTACCATGAATTGTTTCTCTCTACACCCAACTTCTCATCTGTAGGAACCTCAAACACCTTTCTCGTCTTTACTTTTGTGCTATTTAATTCTTGCTATTTTCCTTACGCAAGTTTACTCTATTATTCACTCACCACCTTTCACCTTCAATAATTGCAGTCAATTCACTCAAGACCGGTGACACCTTGAGTGCGACAGAAACACTGCATAAAAACACTTACCTAGGCTCCTTATTAGGATCAATATAAAAACTGGAATTGATACTTCCACGAAAACATGACCTCATGAACCTATGCACTTGCAGGCCATCAAGCTATTTTCTGGCGCCGTTGCTAGAAAGCTAAGTGCTGAGTGTTGTTTCTTGACATAAGTAATTGTTGACACCATCCATGATCTCCGTTGAATATAGAGGTACCACTCGATCTGGAAAAACTTATTTACCTCTGTATATTGACTGTATTCCAACTGAAAGTCACATTCTAATTTACTGAAAGATTTTCTAACTCTCGTACTGTAGATGTGAACAGTTTGATTCCTTTGATGGCAGACTTGACCATCATCCAGGGGGCCAAAGAGCCTGAGCTACTACTGGGAGAATATGGGAATCCATCTAGGCACTTAAGAAAAATGCATATTATTTGTCCTGAACTTGAAGACCAGGAATTTTGAAATATATCCTGAGCTAATTAATATGATGAAAGAAATTGCTTTCACAGGAAAAAAGAGGAAGATCCTAGTGATCACTTGACGAAGGTCTATGACCTTTGTGCTACTCTTAAACCAGTAAGTTTACCAATAGAGTTTGTGCTCCTTAAACTTTTTCGCTGGTCTTTGAAAGATAATGCTTTTACTTGGTTACAATCATTACCCAATCACACTATAAAATGTTGGGAAGATTGCATCCAAGAGTTTATGCATAAATATTGCTCATTCACTATAATCATGCAGATTAAACATAGCATTACAAACTTTCTTCAAACTGTTGGAGGTAACTTTTATCAAGCATGGAATATATTTTATGCAATGGATATGAAAGTCGTGAATCATGGTTTCCATGAGTATTTAATTATCCAATATTTTTATAATGGGCTTAATGATGATACAAAATGAATGATTGACTTATCTGCAGGGGGAGCTATTTGCAACTTAACTTTGCCAGAATGTGTAAAGCTTTTTGAGGTATGATCCTTCAATGATGAACAATAAAATCTAGTTGAGGATGTTAAACCACGAAAAGGTATGTTTCACATACCCTAAGCCCTTATGCCTGAAGTTAAAAAGTCCATGGAAGAAAAAGGAATAGCCTCAAAACTTATTGAAGGAAATAAAGTTGACATTCGTCAAGCTTATGTAATGCAAGATGAAATAAATCTTGTAATGCAAATGTTTAGATATCAACAAAAACAGTTCCGTGAAAAATATTATAAACGTCTAATGACTCAAGAAAAGAATATAAAAGAGTTAACTGGAGGCTTTGATGACTTAACACATGCCATGAAGCATTTGGATAGATACTTGAGTATGGTTAAAACACAATGTGATCAAATAATTAAAACCCAAACTCTGATTTTGAAGCAAGGAAATTTTAATATTGTTTCTCCTAACATTGTCACTAGACGTGGTATACAAATGCAGGAACCCGAAGGGCCACCTTGGTATCAAGAAGAACAAGCCCGCAAGTCAAGAGAGACTGAAGAGATGAGTCGAGAAGAAGAGGACCTACGAGATCATTAAGATGATATTGATTATGAAGCTTAGAAAAGATAATTTGAGACTTCTAAAGATAGAGAAGAAGAAGAAGAAGAAGAAGTAGGAGATAGGCATAAACAATATGACTCAGATGCTGAGACAATCGACTCAAGGGAAAATGTCGATCTCATAAAGGAATAAGAAGAGCAGGTTATCACCTCACGTGAAGAACGTGCTGATAAGAAAAAACATCAGCAAAGAAGAAAACTAAAAGGGATGCTGAACCAGTGGCAAAGGTAAAGGAGAAGGTAATACCCACTAAAAAGAAAATTCCTTATCCTAATCAAGTTCAATATGAACCAGATAAAGCCATTTATGATTCTTTTGCTAAAGCACTAGGGAGCCTTCGTTCAGAACTTCCTATAACTGATGTTATTCAAGTTCTTACTTATAAAAATTTTATGCAAGATATCCTTAATAAAAAATAAGGTAACTAATACTGTAGCAGTACTGACAAGCTTCGGTGATAAGCTTCCTGCTAAGCTTGGGGACCTAGGTATACTAACTATCTCTTGCACAATTGGAAGAACTAATATTTTGAATGCTCTTTGTGATTTAGGGGCGGGTGTTAGTGTCGTCCCTTATTCCTTGTTTAAGAAATTTGAACCTTAGAGAGTATTCTCCCCCTTCAATCACTTTGCAAATGGCTGATAAGACAACAAAACAACCTGTTAGTGTGATCGAAGATGTTTTACTTAGAATTGACCAACATGTTATACCCACTGATTTTATCATACTAGATGTTCCTGAAGATGATAGACTTTCAATCATCCTTGGAAGTCCTTTTCTTAGCACTGATGGAGCTAATGTCTATTATTATAGTGGTAAGTTCGTTTTCAATATTTATGATGATCATATTGTTCGTTATTTTCCAAAGAAACAGGAGCATAGTGGAAAATATGTTCCACCACCTAAGCGTCTCCGAGCGGAAAAAACTGTCAATGAAGGGCAGCTTGAGGTAAACACTAATGACTTGGAGGTTGGTTGATAAGATAACTCTCCTTAATAAAATTCTTAATGGGAGTCAACCCATATAGTTAAGTTTAATTTTGTTTTATTTTATTTGTGTGTGTATTAATAAATTTGTTAAAGTTTTTAAGACTTGCAGAGAATTTATACCTTGGTGAAGTTTAAATAAAAGTGAAAGAAAAGTGAAAGGAAGAATTAAACATGGTTTAGATTGCGTAACGAGCAATGGTATGGCTGGAGGTGCCCATACCTCCCGTCTGTACCGTCGAAGAAAATCTAGAAGAAAATGGTTATTTTATTAAGTACTCATAACGAGCACTAGTACGGTCGGAGGTACGCGTACCGCCTGCCCGTACTGAATTTCGACAATTTTCTTCAAAACTATCTGCCGCGATAATGGGCACTGGTACTGCCAGGACGCGCCCGTACCATCCTCCCGTACTAGACCTCCAGGTTTGACCTTGGAACCCTAATCTTGATACAAGGGTGACGACCACCGGTACGGGCAGGATGCGCCCATACCACCTTCCCGTATCGACTACATCGCCACGTAAAGGATGACGGTGGCTGGCTCCTAGCCAGCCCTTTTCTTCATCTTCCTCCTCATTCTTTCTTTCTCTTTCTCTCTCCACCTCAAACCCTAATCTCCTAAACCGGTTGATTCTTCATTGATTTTGTGTTTTTGAGTGGGGAAATGTTCACATCGATAAGTTTCTCATCCGATCCACGCTTTATTTTCTGAAATCCATGGTTGAAATCCTCACATTGACTAATTAGATGAGTTCATCATATTTTGAGATTATTTTTGATTCCTCATGTTAGGATTTGTAATTTTTGCCTATAATCGTTTATTTGTATGATAGAAACCTAATACCTATAGTTTTCTTTGAAAATTTCGCAGCACAATGCATAATATTGGAAGGATTTTCCGCTCAGGCAAGGGCTCGGGAATGGCAGGGGCCTCGGGATCCACTAGGCCATCATGTTCAAAGAAAAGGTGTTCGGAGGTGGACATCTTGAGAGCTGCCATGAACAAGGACTACGAGAGGGTGAGCCAATGCATGGTTTTACCCACTAAGTGGATAAGCCGTGAGTTCCTCTCCCACTAAGGTCTATTGGAGGACTTCGAGCAGATGACCGTGCAATATGGCATGGTCCCCTTCTCCTACTTCTCCACCGACACCTACCAGCTCACCACAAATGAGTTCCTATCATCGTTCCATGATGACCTTGACGTCTAGGAGCATTATTGCACTGTAAGTTTTGTGCTCAATGGGCAACCCCGTAGCCTTTCTTTTCATCAATTTTGTGATTGTTTCGGGTCTCCTACAAGGGGGAGCTCAATATTAATGACAATGTCCATGTAGAGGCAATGCATTCTTGGGAGTAGATTTTTATCCACATGAACACCGATTATTTGCACAAGAAGAGCGCCATCATCCAGAATCCCACTATCCGCTAGTTCCACACCTTCTTGGTGAATTCTATTTTTGGGAAGGGAGATGTCGAGGCAATGGCAGGCCCCGAGATGAGTGTAATTCTGCCCACAAGGTGTTTGAGAAAATGGCCGAAAGAAGAAAACTTTTGAATTTTGAAATGAAATTTGGTGGAGTTGTTGATCACATGCTTGAGCATCTCTGGTTGATTCGGATCTTTAAATGGAGTTCATTTGAGTGGTTTTTTAATTAATTTGATCTTCATACATACACTAGATTCAATTTTCAAATATCATTTAAATTTAGTGTTTGAATTTTTTTGGGATGAAACAAAGTGGGCCTTGGTACATCACTACTTGTACTAGCAAGTGGTGCAAAGATCCACAATTTTTTCTGTTAAGATTTGAGTTCTAGGAATAGCCAAATTAGGCTAGGTGATTAAAATGGCACAAATGACCCTTTGCTTATTTTATTCTTTTTGATTTATTTTTCTTTGGGATTTGCTTGAGAATGATCTAGATGATGTTTAATTCACCTTAGAATCATTTTACAACTAATGGATCACTCAAACATGGCAATTCAAAACAACTCCTAAATTATATGCACACACATATGAATGCTTAATGATTTTAAATGGAAAAGTTTTTATTAACCCTAAATTGGGTAGGTTTGATCTTGATTAACTTTGGATTAGAGTTTTGGGATGTTACAAACCTTCCCCCCTTAAACAAAATCTCGTCCCGAGATTTATGAAAGAAAACTAGGAACTAAAGAGATCTCATAGGTAACTTGTATGCTAGCGAATCGACGACCCTCGAGTGACACGACCGATATCAATGAGGAGCTAGTACTACTCGAGGACAACAAGGAACCATCAAGATTAAAGCCTTGTTCGGTCAAAAGACCTTAATTAGTGTGCTGACCATTGTTGTGGTAACATGCAGAGAGATCATTGGGACCGGGAAGAACTGGCCATGAGGACTCTCAGTCGGTATATGGGTTGCTTTCCTGCTCACTTATAAATAATAAATATAACAATCACTTATTCCAGTTTATTCATGTGGCAATTTCACTATTACCATGAATTGTTTCTCTCTACACCCAACTTCTCATCTGTAGGAACCTCAAACACCTTTCTCGTCTTTACTTTTATGCTATTTAATTCTTGCTTTTTTCCTTACGCAAGTTTACTCTATTATTCACTCACCACCTTTCACCTTCAATAATTGCAGTCAATTCACTCAAGACCGGTGACACCTTGAGTGCGACAGAAACACTGCATAAAAACACTTACCTAGGCTCCTTATTAGGATCAATATAAAAACTGGAATTGATACTTCCACGAAAACATGACCTCATGAACCTATGCACTTGCAGGCCATCAAGCTATTTTCTGGCGCCGTTGCTAGAAAGCTAAGTGCTGAGTGTTGTTTCTTGACATAAGTAATTGTTGACACCATCCATGATCTCCGTTGAATATAGAGGTACCACTCGATCTGGAAAAACTTATTTACCTCTGTATATTGACTGTATTCCAACTGAAAGTCACATTCTAATTTACTGAAAGATTTTCTAACTCTCGTACTGTAGATGTGAACAGTTTGATTCCTTTGATGGCAGACTTGACCATCATCCAGGGGGCCAAAGAGCCTGAGCTACTACTGGGAGAATATGGGAATCCATCTAGGCACTTAAGAAAAATGCATATTATTTGTCCTGAACTTGAAGACCAGGAATTTTGAAATATATCCTGAGCTAATTAATATGATGAAAGAAATTGCTTTCACAGGAAAAAAGAGGAAGATCCTAGTGATCACTTGACGAAGGTCTATGACCTTTGTGCTACTCTTAAACCAGTAAGTTTACCAATAGAGTTTGTGCTCCTTAAACTTTTTCGCTGGTCTTTGAAAGATAATGCTTTTACTTGGTTACAATCATTACCCAATCACACTATAAAATGTTGGGAAGATTGCATCCAAGAGTTTATGCATAAATATTGCTCATTCACTATAATCATGCAGATTAAACGTAGCATTACAAACTTTCTTCAAACTGTTGGAGGTAACTTTTATCAAGCATGGAATATATTTTATGCAATGGATATGAAAGTCGTGAATCATGGTTTCCATGAGTATTTAATTATCCAATATTTTTATAATGGGCTTAATGATGATACAAAATGAATGATTGACTTATCTGCAGGGGGAGCTATTTGCAACTTAACTTTGCCAGAATGTGTAAAGCTTTTTGAGGTATGATCCTTCAATGATGAACAATAAAATCTAGTTGAGGATGTTAAACCACGAAAAGGTATGTTTCACATACCCTAAGCCCTTATGCCTGAAGTTAAAAAGTCCATGGAAGAAAAAGGAATAGCCTCAAAACTTATTGAAGGAAATAAAGTTGACATTCGTCAAGCTTATGTAATGCAAGATGAAATAAATCTTGTAATGCAAATGTTTAGATATCAACAAAAACAGTTCCGTGAAAAATATTATAAACGTCTAATGACTCAAGAAAAGAATATAAAAGAGTTAACTGGAGGCTTTGATGACTTAACACATGCCATGAAGCATTTGGATAGATACTTGAGTATGGTTAAAACACAATGTGATCAAATAATTAAAACCCAAACTCTGATTTTGAAGCAAGGAAATTTTAATATTGTTTCTCCTAACATTTTCACTAGACGTGGTATACAAATGCAGGAACCCGAAGGGCCACCTTGGTATCAAGAAGAACAAGCCCGCAAGTCAAGAGAGACTGAAGAGATGAGTCGAGAAGAAGAGGACCTACGAGATCATTAAGATGATATTGATTATGAAGCTTAGAAAAGATAATTTGAGACTTCTAAAGATAGAGAAGAAGAAGAAGAAGAAGTAGGAGATAGGCATAAACAATATGACTCAGATGCTGAGACAATCGACTCAAGGGAAAATGTCGATCTCATAAAGGAATAAGAAGAGCAGGTTATCACCTCACGTGAAGAACGTGCTGATAAGAAAAAACATCAGCAAAGAAGAAAACTAAAAGGGATGCTGAACCAGTGGCAAAGGTAAAGGAGAAGGTAATACCCACTAAAAAGAAAATTCCTTATCCTAATCAAGTTCAATATGAACCAGATAAAGCCATTTATGATTCTTTTGCTAAAGCACTAGGGAGCCTTCGTTCAGAACTTCCTATAACTGATGTTATTCAAGTTCTTACTTATAAAAAGTTTATGCAAGATATCCTTAATAAAAAATAAGGTAACTAATACTGTAGCAGTACTGACAAGCTTCGGTGATAAGCTTCCTGCTAAGCTTGGGGACCTAGGTATACTAACTATCTCTTGCACAATTGGAAGAACTAATATTTTGAATGCTCTTTGTGATTTAGGGGCGGGTGTTAGTGTCGTCCCTTATTCCTTGTTTAAGAAATTTGAACCTTAGAGAGTATTCTCCCCCTTCAATCACTTTGCAAATGGCTGATAAGACAACAAAACAACCTGTTAGTGTGATCGAAGATGTTTTACTTAGAATTGACCAACATGTTATACCCACTGATTTTATCATACTAGATGTTCCTGAAGATGATAGACTTTCAATCATCCTTGGAAGTCCTTTTCTTAGCACTGATGGAGCTAATGTCTATTATTATAGTGGTAAGTTCGTTTTCAATATTTATGATGATCATATTGTTCGTTATTTTCCAAAGAAACAGGAGCATAGTGGAAAATATGTTCCACCACCTAAGCGTCTCCGAGCGGCAAAAACTGTCAATGAAGGGCAGCTTGAGGTAAACACTAATGACTTGGAGGTTGGTTGATAAGATAACTCTCCTTAATAAAATTCTTAATGGGAGTCAACCCATATAGTTAAGTTTAATTTTGTTTTATTTTATTTGTGTGTGTATTAATAAATTTGTTAAAGTTTTTAAGACTTGCAGAGAATTTATACCTTGGTGAAGTTTAAATAAAAGTGAAAGAAAAGTGAAAGGAAGAATTAAACATGGTTTAGATTGCGTAACGAGCAATGGTATGGCTGGAGGTGCCCATACCTCCCGTCTGTACCGTCGAAGAAAATCTAGAAGAAAATGGTTATTTTATTAAGTACTCATAACGAGCACTAGTACGGTCGGAGGTACGCGTACCGCCTGCCGGTACTGAATTTCGACAATTTTCTTCAAAACTATCTACCGCGATAATGGGCACTGGTACGGCCAGGACGCGCCCGTACCATCCTCCCGTACTAGACCTCCAGGTTTGACCTTGGAACCCTAATCTTGATACAAGGGTGACGACCACCGGTACGGGCAGGATGCGCCCATACCACCTTCCCGTATCGACTACATCGCCACGTAAAGGATGACGGTGGCTGGCTCCTAGCCAGCCCTTTTCTTCATCTTCCTCCTCATTCTTTCTTTCTCTTTCTCTCTCCACCTCAAACCCTAATCTCCTAAACCGGTTGATTCTTCATTGATTTTGTGTTTTTGAGTGGGGAAATGTTCACATCGATAAGTTTCTCATCCGATCCACGCTTTATTTTCTGAAATCCATGGTTGAAATCCTCACATTGACTAATTAGATGAGTTCATCATATTTTGAGATTATTTTTGATTCCTCATGTTAGGATTTGTAATTTTTGCCTATAATCGTTTATTTGTATGATAGAAACCTAATACCTATAGTTTTCTTTGAAAATTTCGCAGCACAATGCATAATATTGGAAGGATTTTCCGCTCAGGCAAGGGCTCGGGAATGGCAGGGGCCTCGGGATCCACTAGGCCATCATGTTCAAAGAAAAGGTGTTCGGAGGTGGACATCTTGAGAGCTGCCATGAACAAGGACTACGAGAGGGTGAGCCAATGCATGGTTTTACCCACTAAGTGGATAAGCCGTGAGTTCCTCTCCCACTAAGGTCTATTGGAGGACTTCGAGCAGATGACCGTGCAATATGGCATGGTCCCCTTCTCCTACTTCTCCACCGACACCTACCAGCTCACCACAAATGAGTTCCTATCATCGTTCCATGATGACCTTGACGTCTAGGAGCATTATTGCACTGTAAGTTTTGTGCTCAATGGGCAACCCCGTAGCCTTTCTTTTCATCAATTTTGTGATTGTTTCGGGTCTCCTACAAGGGGGAGCTCAATATTAATGACAATGTCCATGTAGAGGCAATGCATTCTTGGGAGTAGATTTTTATCCACATGAACACCGATTATTTGCACAAGAAGAGCGCCATCATCCAGAATCCCACTATCCGCTAGTTCCACACCTTCTTGGTGAATTCTATTTTTGGGAAGGGAGATGTCGAGGCAATGGCAGGCCCCGAGATGAGTGTAATTCACATGGCTTTGCATCCTGAGATGGAGGACAAGGTAAACTTGGGTGCTTTGCTCATCCAACACTTCCGCCGCCAAAGGTCGGCTTCCTCGGGTGACGTCCACTATGATGGCTTGATCACACAGATCGCCTACGCAAGCGAGTTTGTCATGCCCCAGGAAAGAGTTGTGGCTAGCAAGATTCTAGATAACATTCACATGGCTAGCACCAAATTCATGGGGATCTATAGACCCCAATGCTCCCTCCGTGCTTACCAATTTTATTTTGAGCGTAATGGTGATCTCCACCAAGTTTTGCTTCCTTTTGTCCAAGATTTGGGTTTGCCGGGTAAACAGAGTTGGGTCCTAACTAAGGAAGAATTCCAGCACGCATTGATCATCTCAGAGAGGATTGCACCGCCAGAAGGTCATCCCAAATGGGAGAGCGCAACAGCAGGCCAATAGAAACAGGAGCAAAGTGGAGAGGACTGGAACGCATCATGCTAGGATGACTATGGCCAGTAACATCATCACCAACAACCTTTGCCTCAGCACCAGTATCAAGGTATGCCTCCACCATAGCCGGGATTCAACTATGTTCCGAGGAGTGATTTTGACCACGTGGTGCATCGCATTGTCAACATAGAGAATATGTTGCATGATGTGAACGCCAACATAGTCAACCTCATCCAAGACATCACCTCCTTTATGAATGACTTTCCAAACCGCTACCCGAACTTCCCATACCAGCAGCCGCCGCCCAATGAAGGTGACAACTTTTGATTCTAGATAGGCCAAGAGCCTAAGCTTGGGGAGGTTGAATTCCACCCTACCTTTTGCATTCATATTTTTTGTTCTTCTTTTGATTTATTTGTTTTCATTCTAGTGCATGTTTATTTTTAGTTTGAATTGATAAAAGAAAACCCAAAACTATTAGACTAGCTTTTATCTTGATTTGTGCAATGTTCTCTCGGCTCTCATTGATTTTTCTGCAGGATATTCACTTCTAGTGATTTAGTTATGGAGACAAACGCGAGGAGTTGACCCAAGTGGGAGATGAGCAAGCAAGAGAAGGTACCACATTCCTATTTTCCTTCTTCCTGTAAGTTTATTCATGAACATTTTGTGTTTTTTCAGTTGCACTTGAGTTCTCCACGCTTAGCTCGTTATCTTTTAGGATTTGAGATCAAAGGTTACTGCCACTACTTTGGATGAGACTTATGAAAATTACTACCGGTTAGAAAAACAGCCCTTTGGATTAAGTTCCAAACTTTTTAGAACAAGAGAAAGTGTCTGTTGACAACTTTGATGCCATGTTTTTGTCTTAAGGGCTTAATCTTAGTAGTACTCAACCCCACATACTAATCATTGACTTGATAATACCTTTTGAAAAAGAATTGTTTGATGGAACAAACTTTTTATGGTGGTTGAGGGAGATGCCAAACCTGTTTTGATCAGCAGAAAAGAGATACTTCATGAGAAAAACAATTATAAGAGTACCAAAACTTCATAGAACTGACAACTCCTATGGCCTATAAATGATCTTGAGTTCATCTCATATTTCAGTTACGAGTTGGTTAGACATTGAAAAAATTGCTAAGATGGGCAAAATTTTAGTTCCGTGGGCCACGTACTCAAGTAAAAAACAAAAAGAACTACCATTGAGATATGAGCTGAAAATATTCAATACTTATGAGAGCATTGGTATCACATCACCACCTACAATGAATAAACTGGAGTTCTTGAAAAATAAGGAAGAGATGGGGTGTTAGATAGCCACGATTATCGAAGTGGGTGTTAATGGAAAGCTCTAAGTTTATTCTTATTTTGACATTTACTTGTGCACCCCTAATTTTGACTGAAAGCTTCCTCGCTTGAAAATATTTTTACTCTCATAAAAGAGGGACACTGAAAAGAATTGATTCACAAGCCTGGATTTTTTTTAATAATCTCTTTGAGTTTTAAGAATTAGTAGCTAGCGAGCTACTTGCGTTTAGGAATCAAACTTAAGTGCAATTGTTTAGATATATTATGCCCATGTTCAGGGTTGCAGTATTTCAGACAACAGGATATGATACAACCTTGAACTTGTGTGTTTTTCCTCTTGATTCAATTTATTGCTATTACTCATTATAGCTTTGTCACTGGAGGGCAAGTAACAAAAAATCTTGGGGAAGTTGACAGATCCAAAATTCAACACTTTTTATTATTGTTTTTCCTCTTGTTTATTGCCGGATTTCACTGAAGCTTGCCCTTTCTACTAATGTTAACATCGCAATGAGCGAATCCTTGGTTTTTGTGATGGTTTTTAGGCAATGAACATTTTTGGAAGATATAATAGCATTTATGGGCTAATTACACCTAAATAAACAAATCCCAAGTTGGAGCCCCTTTCATTGGAGGCATTCAGAGTGCATAATGACCATCGATGCGGTCAGGGTGCTCCTATGCCGTCCTCCCGTACTACCTGCCGCCAGCTCTGTTATATCAATACAAGCAACTTTCGTGAAGGCGAGATGACGAAAAACAATGCACAACTGCAGTGAACTTATACAGAAGGGGAGAGATCAGATCTGGAGAAGGAGAAGAACACCATATCATTCTTCGATGATATCTAGCCTCTAAACCATTCACTCCACCATCATCCCCATTGGTACTTAGAGAGAGAGAGAGATTGACACTTGTAAGATTAGGGTTTGATACTTTGATCTACCTTGGTTTGTATTTGATTCGATCTTCAACTGGTATTGTACAATGATGCCTTTGATTTATAACTCTGAGATGATTTCCATTTGCAATACAATGATGCCTTTGATTTATCTTCCTCTCATGTCTAAGTAAATCTCCATAGGAGTGGGTGATGTAGGGGACTGGTGAGATGTCTTGTGCCTTCTTTAATTCCATCCATTTGTAATTGTTGTAGTGTTTATTAAATTATGAGAATGAATATCTATGTTTGCCTAATGCTTGTTATCTAATTTAAGGGTCTAGGTAACATGATCCAGAGATCTCATAGGTATGAACTTGTATACTAGCGAATCGGCAACCCCCGAGTGAAACGGCCGATATCAATGAGGAGCTAGTACTACTCGAGGACAACAACGAACCATCAAGATTAAAGCCTTGATCTGGTCGGAAGACCTTAATTAATGTGCTGACCATTGTCGTGGTAACAAGCAACCGAATCATTGGGACCGGGAAGAATTGGCCATGGGGACTCCCAATCGGTATATGGGTTTCTTGCCTACCCGTTTATAAATAAGAAATATCACAATCACTTATTCCACTTTATTCATCTAGCACTTTCACTATTACCATGAACCATTTTTCTCCACACCTAACTTCTCATCTACAGGAACCTCAAACACCTTTCTCGTCTTTACTTTTACGCTATTTAATCCTTGCCTTTTTCCTTATGCAAGTTTACTCTATTATTCACTCACCACTTTTCACCTTCAACAATTGCAGTCAATTCACTCAAGACCGGTGACACCTTGAGTGCGACAGAAATGCCGCATAAAAATACTTACCTAGGCTCCTTATTGGGATCGATATAAAAACTGGAATTAATATTTCCGCGAAAACATGCCCTAAAAAACCTATGCACTTGCAGACCATCACTTTCTCAATTAAATGGCCATGGAAAGCTAGTTTGGCAATGAGCTACACTTTTAGCCTCGCGCCTTACATCTGGGGTGCAAATTAGTCTCACATCTTGTAAATAGGGCAAAACTAGCCCAACAACTTACACCCTGGGTGCCGTTTAGTCTATTTCAAACAGATTTGATGGAATTTGAATGAATTGAGTGAATTTGACTGCGCTGAGTTGTCCTTACTAGGCAGTTTTGTGGGTTAGTCCATACTAGTAAGTTACACCTTCCTTGCACATGAGACTCAGATAATAAAAGTATGACATATCATCACTACAAAATTATAATAGGTAAAGCTCAAAAAATAATTATACTTTTGAGCCAGATCCATAACGTATTGGGTGTATATCTGGTTCTTGTGCTTTATATAATATAGATTTCAACCTTTATTAGCTATTTTGGGAACATGTAGTAGAGAAATGAGAGAGAAGATTCTAAAATGTGTGAGAAATGTGTTTGAGGTTTGTGCACAAATTTCATTATGCTAAAGACTATTAATAGAATCTTATAGGTCCCAGAATGGAAAAGAAGATCCAACAGCTAGCAATGTTGGGATTTGATAATCTTGTTCCAACGGCCAGTGTTGAAAGTTATTCATACACTATATAGTTGTAAGATGTAAGATAAGATAAGAAAAGCGAGACCGTGTAATTTATGGGCCCACACAAGGCATCCTTGTTTACAGAAAAGCCCATGTGCTGAAGCTAAAATCTTGGGAATTTAACATGATATGCGAACAACATATGTCCGTGTGCTGATCCAATGTACTTCGCAATGCTCAAGTTGAATTGTCACATATATAATTTTTTTGATGCATATGAATTATGAAGTGTATAAGAAAAGAATCAAATTTGGTAATATTTCACCTAATTGGAAACTAACGATGCAGTATTGAGTGAAATTCACATGTGCAGTTTTAGTTAACTTGATCATTGCAAAGGAGATTTTTTAGCTAACCTAAAACGACATCAACCTACGCAAAAAATTCTACATCAACTTCCAAAAGCAATAGAAGTCGTGGAAGGACAAAAGTTACAAGCCAGTACTATTTTACAGTCTCAGTCGCAATAATGCGCGCTTAGGATAGCTAAACGTGTACGAATTTGGTCAAATAAGCTCAAATTTATTTGAAGTGGACTGATTTGCACCCAGGACGCATGTTTTGGAACTGATTTTGTCCACTTTGCAAGATATGGGACTAATTTGTAACCCGGGTACGAGAAGTTGGACTAAAACTATATTTACCTTGATCTTTGGCAAGAAACAAGTTATAAAGATCCCCTAACTTACAAAAGAAAATTTATAGAGGTTGTAGGACCCTAACTTTTCTTTTTGCAAACAATTCAATTAAGGCCTAAATGTCGTAAAATTAATTTGTTCTACCTCCATCCCAGGGCTTAAGGCTTATATTTTTTCAAAAGTCAAACTACGCGAAGTTTGATCAAGTTTTTAGAGAAAAATATTAATATTTACAATACAAAATTGATACCGTTTGATACATCATGACACATATTTTCACAAGGTATTTATATAATATCATACGTAGTAGTTCTTAATAATTATTTCTAAATGTTTGGTCAAAACTTTTTGTATCTTGACTTAAAAAAAAGACTTAAGCTCTGGGACGGAGGAAGTATAATGCATATCTATGTTACTCCCTCCATACTGGTTTATTGGGCTAACACAGAGCCCATGAAATATGTTTGACTAGAAATTTAACCAACTAAATATGAATCATATGTCACAAAAATTATATCATTGGAAAAAGATTTTAAATATCAATCCAATGGTATAATTTTTGTGACATATAATTCATGTTTTATTGATAAGTTTTATGGTGAAATTTTTTTCTTGAACTTTATAATTTTTCTAAAGGTTTGGTCAAACTTTCCGTAGCTTAACCTTTCAAAAAATATAAGCCTGAAGATTTGGGATGGATGTATGGAGGTAGTATGTAGGTAGCCCAATAAACCGGTATTGAGGTAGTATGTAGTATTGAGTTACTATTACGTACGGACAAAATTATGGTGTAATAAAATTTAGTCTCAGCTTTTTATGTCTATAGTAATTACATATAATGATTTATTACAGATTATAATGAGGTAATTAAGCTATAGCATACTGACATACTATACAAGTTATGAGTACCAATAACCAATGTCTCACTTTCTTTCTTTTCCCTAATGTTAGACGAGTCGGTTGTGTAATGTATACTACTCCGTACCGTAGAAGTAGCACATGTTCAAACTTACAAAGTTTCGGTTTGATGAAATGTTGGATGCATTGAGCTTTATAAATGCTAGGTGAAACCAACAATTTGCAAAAGGAGTGCGAGGAGGAGAATAAATTGTATCATCCCAGCCATACAAGTTATGAGTACCAAGAACCAATGCCTCACTGCACCTCTTCTCGAGCAACAAGGGCCATTGTCAGGGTGATCTTGAGCTAAGAAGACGAGGCACGAACCACATGGACCCATGTGTGCTGAACTTGCCGGCCCCTATGATTGCAGGTTCTGGCACTGGCCGGTTAGAAACGGGTAGACGAATCCAATCCACCGCCATATAATCCCCAAAAATTAGGCGATCAGAAGCAATGTAGGCGAAGCCTAACCTCCCGAACGACAGGTGGTGTGAGGTCCATGCAAACCCAATAAGGGGATGATCCAGACCCAGGAAGAGATAAACATGTTGGATATGGCTCTAAACCCACTCTAGCCGAGGAAGGTCGCGGTGGCAGCTGCTGCAGTGTTGGGATGCTACCCTCTAAAAGATATGTCACTGAACCAATGGATACACTTTGAATATCCTACCTTGGTGACTAATCGTCCCCTTGGAAGTGGTTCACTTGCGCCGGATGTGTATCCACATTAGTGTTGGCCTGAAATAAGCCAGGAACGAGCGCGGGCAAGAATCTATGCAGCCACAATCTAGGTCGTCGACATTGTCTTTCGGCATAGCATGCTCATCCTCGTCTATTATTGGGGCATTCACCTTATAGGATCTACATCAACACTGTAACACCCCAAAACTTATAATCAAGATTATCAAGTTCAAATCACCCAAAGTTAGGGTTAACAAAAACTTTTATTACAAATTTGAATATGAATGCATGTGTGGTTTGCATTAGTGAAGAATTGATTGAATTTGCCATGCTTGATTGCTACCAATAATGAGAAATGGTTTAATGATGAATGCCACATCATCTAGGCCAATTACAAACAAAATACAAGGAAAAAGAAATCAAATATGAATAAAAAGATCAAATGGTCATTTTGACAAAAGTAAACCACTAGGCCACTTTGAGTGTTCCTAGAAGAAGATTTCTAGCAGAAACAATTCCACTTCTTTTCACCCCTTGCTAGACCAAGTAAAAATGTATCAAGGCCCACTTTACAAACTTACAAAAATATCTTTAAAATCTATTTAAAGGACATTTGAAAATTGAATCAAGTGTCTGTGTTAAGATCCCATTTTTTCAAAACCTATCAAATAAATTCCCCTTGACCTTTCCAAGCAAACATAGACTCTCAAGCTTAACTATCAAATAAATTCCCCTTGACCTCAAAAATTCCAAACTTTAGTTCTTGCGGCCATTTTCATAAACACCTTGCTTACACGAACAAAGCACTACCTAACTCTACTGTTTTGGAGCAGTAATCATCCACCCCTCTGTCCCCTCTTCAATCTCTGGTCTCCCCAGCATCTAACCAAGCAGTGGACAACATCCCCCCTTTGTCGTTTGCAAAGTGGAGCGCCGCCCATTTTTGGTCATCGCCGGCCGACCACGGCCAGCTCACAGTAGACACCGCCGCAGCTAGCCATGATGTCTAGGAAGCACGCCTCGGTCCACCACCACCCCTTGTCCCAGCCTCGACCGCAACCGAGCCTTAGACCACCCTAGCTACGCCACGCACCGTGCCTCTACGTCATGTCCAGAGCGCACCAGCTCGTCGCGCCCGACCAGCTCGCCCAGACCACGCCTCACCCGCGCCTCGCACGCACCCACTCGCCATGACCGCAGCAACCCAGGAGACAACCCCGTTCGCCGCCGCGTGACCCGCAGCTGCCGCACGCCACCACAAACACCTCTACGTCTGCGTGGAGCACCGCATGCTCCCGACCGAACCACGCCGCCCCACGCCTCGCCATTACGCCCTTGAGAACCGCCAAGGAACACCGCACCATCCACCTACCTCAGCCACACGATAGCCACCTGTAGTGACGCCATCGTCGAGCTCATGCCGCACCGCTAGGTCCCCTTGCCGCAGTATAAAAGCAGGCCACCCCTGCCTCAGTTCTCCACACCACTCCACTCCCCACTCCTCACAAACACTCCCCCACTTTATCCTAGAGCAAGGCGAGCAGCATCACGCCGGAATTGCACCGGAGCCCACCGCTGCTGGAGGAGAAGGGCGCCATTGACTTTGACCACCCCAGCCCTGCCGTGACTGCACCTCGCCTTGCTACCGTCTACCACGTCGATCGCCCCTATTGCCGACCCTAGCCGGAGCCCAGGTGAGCCCCGCTAGAGCCCCACTACTGCGCTAGGTCATTTTCCTCGCTGGAGCTGTTCGTCGTCGCTGATGAACGACGACCGTTGGATTGGAATTAGATCGTCGACGATGAACCACGGCCATTGGATTGGAAGATACCGTTTCAGTTAAACTGAGTCGCTGACTTGTGGACCCCATCTGTCAGCAGCCCGCAGCGCTGTGTTGTGCAGTTGGGCCAGCCCGTTTAGCTTTCCCGTGTAGGCCTAGAAATTCAAATATTGACTTTCCCATTTAGTTAAAACCCTATTCTGTACCTAGATTCAAAAATCAATTTAGAGAGTTTCACTGAACCAAATTGCATGATTCAAATTTTGCTAGAAATATAATTAAATTATCTATGCAAGCCTGTTGGATTTAAATCATTTGGAGTTAGAGATAATCTTTAGCAAAAATAACAAGACAAAGACTTTTGCAACTTCAAACATTTTTCAAATATCAACCATAATAGTTTTTGAGTTGATTCCAACTGTGAAAAATCACATTTGGTAAGATCCATCTGAATATGTAAAACTATTTAGGTTTGCATGCAGTGACATTGGACTAGTACCAAAATAATGCTATTAGGGCATTTCTAGTAAGTTTAAATCTATTAAATAATAATCTTAAACTTTATAAAATGTGACCCACACTTTAAATCACATTCCCATGTATTAAAATATGTGGAGATGAAATGTGTCAACATGATCCCATATTTTATTTGGAGAATATTAAATCTTAATTATTTTCAATGAGTAGAAATTACTTTTCTAAAATAAAATAAATAAGTGTATGTCTTTATGACATGTGATGGTTGTGATGATGTTAGACCATCAAGTGTGAGCCTTAGTGTGCTAAATAGAAGTGATTAAGTATTTTTTGGTGATTGTGTACCCTGTATTCCTTTATAGACGATAGTACTGACCAAGGATACGATGAGGAGGAGTACTTCCAAGAAGAAGACGAAGAAAACTTCAATCACTACACCAATCAAGGCAAGCTATTACTTGCAAGTTATTACTTGCAAGCCATCACTACTAAGCAAGTTAGACCTTGCAAGTTAACCTTTGCAAGTATTAACCTAAGTAAGATGCACTAGGCATGCTTTGGTTATAACATTTTGGACTATACCAATCCCAAGTTTTACTTGAAAGCTTTATTCTTTTCACTTTACCAAAGTTCTTTACTTTTATTATAGGTAGCATAAAGAGTATAAAACTAGGCCTATCTAGTTACACTTAGATGTCATTCTTTGGCATGAGATTAGCACCCCTAATTAGTGAACACACTTAACCATAGTGGCTAGTGCTAAGCATAAAAGTGGATCACTTTAGATGGTAATACTTGGTGAAAATGATTATGAAAACCTTGGAATGATGAGTTTTGAAATGTTTTGATATGTGTTGAGAAACACAAATGGATTTGATGATGAAAATGTTGAAGCATGAGCCTTAGCCCTTTATAAAAACTGATGGTTGGGTTCGGATGCGATACCATTCCAATTTTTACCATACAACCACAATACCTGAATTGGGTAGGCCTTAGCCGGAAGTTTATATGCATTAGTATGGCTTCCCTTGCGGAAGAGGTTTGAGCTGAGGCTACCTCTTGATGATGTCCACCTATGAAGTGCCCAGGGTGGTAGATGGCCATGGCTGGGAGGCCAAGCTCATAGGGGAGGTGCCTATACTAGAATGTGTAATTGAAAGGTTATGATTGATAATCTACATACTAAGTATGATGATTCAGGGTTATCCGTGATGGATGTATCGAATTTTGTGGTGAAAGTGCACCACCTCTGCAGAGTGTCAAACTATTTGAATAGCTGGATCCGCGATCATGGATAGTTGGAGTGGCCATACTGTTCCATCGTCAGATGTTTTCAAAATGACTTGTGAAATGAATTGTGACTTTGACTTGACCACAACAAGGTCGTGGATATTAAAACTAGGTTCCCACTTAAAGTGATTTGGAACATTAAATTAGTTTTCTTTACTTCTGAATTCAGCTTAAGATAAATCTGTCTTTTTGCAAATAAACCTAGAGCTTAAGATTTCTATTAGAACTACCTTACTTGTTAGTGATAGTTTGCGAGTACTTAAAGAGTACTCATGGCTTTGTCCCTGGCTATTCCCGTGGCCAGACTATGAGGAGGACTACCAGGATGATGGACATCAGGAGGTCTACAATAACTAGGATCATCTCCCATCGTCAGGATTGCCTATGACCCTGAAGATGGAGCCCACTACTACGCTTATTATTCTGCTTCTTGATTGTATTAAGACTGGATCATGAGATCCTTTATTTGTGTAAAACCTTATTATGGTTTGTAATGGATGATGTACTGCGATATCCAATCTTTTATGTCTCGCAAAATGGTAAGCCTGGGATTGCGAGGTATTGCATAATAGGCATCTGGATTAAAAATCCAGGTGTTGACAAACACCTGTCCAATCCACAAAACAAACAACAAATATGTACTGTAGTAATTAGCTAATGCTACGCTAAACACAATAACAAAAGCAATTCAAAAAAACAAAGCGATAACTTTAGTTTGGTACCGAACTCACCATATTCAAAGGGTTTCCATGGAAAAACACATCCATCATACGATACAGTGAAGATAATCTCATCCGCCCACACAACATCTAGATAGATTCTCGGGGCAAGATCATTGTGCCTAAGTACACTCCATGTATCGTCCCCTAAAAACTGTTCCATGTCTATGTTTGCAATGAACTAATTGAACACCATGATGATCTTGTATAGCCACTTGTTGCAGCGAGTGGACATCTAAGGTTCACTAACATTATGTATCTTAAGTAGCCCGCTAATGGACTTTTGATACGAAAAGAAACCTACATGTGTAGCCCAAAATCCTAAAGTTTCAAATGATGGGACCTGAATGATGGTGCCAATATACAAATTTACTAGACATACTAATGATTTTTCTGGATCAGGATGACTAGCGAGATCAATCATGGCTACCCAGTTGCGGTTGTAACCAGCCCAATAATCGCATCAGGATTTTGGGATGATGATGGAGCTGGCATAGAATGGCGATCTAGCGGTATAAGGTTGGCCACAATCACTCTGTTTTCAGTACTAGCGGGAGCTGGGGAAGAAGATGGACAGTAGTTCAGAAGGAAAGTATAATCATAGGGGAAGTAGAGCGGCTTCTGAATCACAACCCCTTCAAGGGAAAGATATAGATATGGGATGCCCTCGGAGAAACGGGACATGCTAAGTGGATCAGATGGACTAACGATTACACGTAGATCATCATAATCTAACTTTGACCAGTTGTAGATAGGGTTTCTTGGACCGGCTCTGGCCATGGTGGATTCACTATCACACTAGTGATGGTTTTGGGGGGCTTTGAGGGCACGGCGAGGCTAAACCTAGTTGCCGGTGAGGGTTGCGAGAGGGGACTCGAGGCTTTGAGTTTGTTTGGAAATGGAGGGCCTACCCATGATGGGGGTTGGAGTAGTTAGAGAGGGCATGCAGGTGGCACCGCGATATGTGAGGAAGGGGGTCGGTGTAACTCACACTGATAGGATGACCCACTGTACGGTGGACCTCATGCGTTAGGAAATCAAGATCGACTGAATACCGTATATACTACTCCACCATGGGGAACCCAAACCAGCATGGGAAATAGGAGAATATCTAGAACCCTATTCATATTCTGCTCTAGGATAAATAACTGACACAGGTTCGGCAACATGCATTGAGTACAAGTGCACTGTAACATGACGAGTCTAGTATCTGATTAGAGTTCACTCTGTTGTGATCTGTGTTTTGTCGAATCTTTGTATGCAATAACTTGCATTTATCTTTTCGTTATACCTCCACCAGTGTGCAAATGGTCAAACACCACACCCACGCATGCGCAAGAACAATACACCTATTGTTTCATTGTGCAGCGTTGCTTTGAAGCTATAGCTAATAGAATATTTGCCCAGCTAGACATGAGTTTTAATGCTGCACAACATGAGTCTAGCAAAAAAAATCTCAGAGCATCTCCAAGAGCCTTCCTATATTTTCCCACAATTGCTATTTTAGCAATTTGGCTCAAAAACACTGCTCCAGCAGCATTGCTAAAAGTGGTCCCCTACCAAAAAGTTATAGGAAGTTGAGTATATTTGGCCTCCCACTTGGTATAGTACTTACCAACCCAACATGCCACTTTCTAAACTATAGAAATCCAGTTTTAGTGCTCGGCTTCCTCCCTTTGTCCCATTGACAAGTGGGACCAACCTTGTAGACCATTCGTAGTGTACGAGTGTGTGTTGCATAGTGTATGTGCGTGCTAGTGTGCGTGCACATGTTCTAGTGTGTGATGCATGCTATTGTTTATGTGGCCATCTGTACATGTATTTGTACATGTCCATGTATGCGTGTGTTGTGTGCGGTCATGTACATGTATACGTGTGTATGACATGTGAGTGACCAAGTATCTGCAAGCGTGTATATATACATATATATATGTGCTATTGTGTTGTGTGTATGACATACTCGACCCACCTATTATCACGCAAACAAACAAACTTTAGGATTACTATTATAAGAAGGCTAGCAAAGAAGAATTTTTTTGGATTGCTAAACCATCTCTCTCCTCTTCCTATAGCTAGTTTCTAGCAATCCAAAATAGCAATGATGTTGGAGATGCTCTCATGGCTAAGTCTAGTACAAGACTCAAGTCTAAGAACATAAATTAATGAAATGGACCACAATCATTCTCTAGATCCTTTCTATAATGGCATGTCATGCAAATAGAAAAGCAAGATTGAATGTTCCATTTTCTAAGTAGTGGGTCCTATGCAAAAATAGTTCTGGTACCGAACATCCTTTTTCTAACAATTTCTAACAATACTTCTTACACTCAAGCTAAACGGTGTACACACACTAATCTTCAGGACTCGAGAATGGAAAAAAAGTTCCAATTCTTAGCAATTTTGGGATTTGCCAGTCTTGGTCGAACGGTGAATATTCAAAGTTATCCGTACAGTATATATCGAAGTTGCACATGCCTCACACACGTGAAATAATTATAATTTTGAGCCATGTCCATAAAGTATTGGGTGTATATTTGGTTCTTGTACTTTGTATCATGTATAAATCAACATATTAGGTACCTAATACTCGACATGGCCTGGAGAAATGACTAAGAAGATTCTAGAATTATGAAGAAGTGTGTTTTGAGGTTTGTGCATCATTGTGCTAAATACTATCAATATTAATCTTCTATATGCTATAGTGGATACAAGATCCGATGGTTTGCAATGTTGAGATTTGCTAGTCTTAAACCAATAGTCAAAGCTCAAAGTTATTTGTACACACTATATAGTGGTAAGATTATGTAATAAGTAAAGCTCAAAAAATTGTAAATTTTATCAACACCATACCTATAAAGTATGGGTTTATATTTGGTTCTTATACTTTATATATCATGTAGAAGTCAACGTTTATTAGCTATACCTAATACGAGTAGTTGAAATTTTTGGTAACATGGTCTAGAGAAACAACGGACAAGATTCCAGAATGATGGAGAGAAGTGTGTTTTGAGGTTTTGCATAGCTTTCATTGTGCTAAAGACTATCAATAGTATCTTCTATATGCTACTCGAATGGAAAAGAAGATCCAATGGCTGGCAATGTTGGGATTCGCGAGTCTTAATCCAATGGTCAATGTTCAAAGTTATTCGTACACTATATAGTGGTAAGATAAGATAAGATAAGAAACACTATCAATAGTATCTTCGAGATGCTAAAATGTAAAAGATAATCTGATGGCTCGCAATGTTGGGATTGATGGGTCTTTGATCCAACAGTCAATATTCAAAGTTATTCGTACATTTCACCCTTTTATGTTTTCTCTAATCTTTTTGGCTAACATTGCCCACTTAAATGACATTTTAGGTCAACCTGTGGAACTTATTAGGTCAACTTTGAACTGCAAGGATGAGATATATTTATCTTAAATTTCTTTGGCCTATATAATCCTTCTATTGTTATGTGCTAACAAATTCGCCCACTTGCTTGTAAGACTTTAAGAGAATTTACATAAAGTAGGTCAGATTTGATCTGGAAGCGTGTGGTATATACACCCCTTCTAAAATTGTCCACAAATCGTTTTACGGAGAAAGCACAACATGATTTATGGACAACCCCCTAGTTTTAAGAGTTTTCAAGCCTCTCTCCAATGTCATTTCGCCCACTTAAACCGAAGTTAGGTTAATTCTAAACTTCAAGAAAGTCTCACAAAGATTGCTCTTAAAGTTATACTATGAAACTATTTTCAAAGTCAATATCTCAAAAATCACCTAGAGTTCTAAACGACTCAAAATCTTGATATATATGAATTTGCATACTGGAAACTCTTACACGGATTTGAGAAAAAAGCAATAAGATAAAGAAAAAAAGAATAAGAAAAAAGGGTTCACATGACATCCTTTCGTGTGAGTACCTTCCTTGAAAAACATGGTAAACCTGAGATTTGAAAATTCAAAGAAGCCGTCGTCACATTAGATATGGCCTACCATATATGAACACTCAAGGGTTTCTCGAGCCGAACGACCAATTAGGTCATGGCCATATATACATCATAGTTTATGATAATGTTCCCATATTTGGTATGGTTGCGTCTTGCCATGGTAAACAATAATGCTAGGTGTGGGAGTTTCAAACTAGTATTAGGAAAAACATGTTCAAATTTCGAGTGTATCTTTAGGGTCCGTGTTGTAAAAGTGTAGGTCCCAGATGTATTTTGGTTTTTGGATTAACGTGCACCTTCTTGGTACTTCGGGGCTGATTCCTTGTTAGAAAGAAAATAAAATGGTTCCCAGTGACCAGAATTATTTGGCTGTAAAGAAAGCACGAATAGTTTTGATCTGAATGCCACAGACTTAATTTTCAGACAAAGAGGACTATTGTGCAAAACATGAGTAGTCCGTACTTCTACTGAACCAGGGACACCACAAAATTAACCCCAAGGCCGCCAAAGAAAAATCGGAGGAAAAAACAAAGAGAAAGAAGAAAATACATGAGAATATACACGAGAGACAACATGAGAGCAGCGAAGAAGGAATTGAAGGCGGTGCGATGTCAGAGTAAAGCTAGTTTGATGGGTTTCTAACACGAGGTACAATTACCAACTACTAGTACTCAAATACATATTTTATCTCTTCTTCGTTGTCTCTCACCATCCATCCTCCCTCTCCCCTCTAGTGCAGCGCCCCGCATGCACCGGCCGGCTGATCTCTCTGTCGTCCCACAATGTGGCCCCGCACATGTGTGCCTTGGTACGGTCGCAATGTGTGTGTGTGTCCCTGGCGTGTGTTTTTGAAGAGTCTCTAGAGTGTTGGTCAACTGTCTTGGTGTACATATATAGGAAAAGGACAATGCAGATTTCACCATGTCTTGCTCCATGTGTTGCACAAACCACCACTTGGACAATTTGTTTTGCAGTTTTCACCAGCTGTTGGTCTGATCCATTGCAATTTCCACCAGTTGGTCATCTAATTACCTATTTAGCTCTGTTGACAACATAAAAAACATTTGGGTCTGGCTTGACAGTACTCCCATTAATTTACAAATTTGTAAAAACTTACATATTCATAAAAGGTTAATAATTCATCCAATATTTATAATTTTTTTAAATGATCTGTTGAATGTAATTTATCTAATCTATATGTAGCACCATTTTAAAACATTTTCTAGTTATAGTTTTTTATCCATGACACGCTAAATGGTTCATAGGAAAATAATTATACACTAGATGCTTTATAGGGTCTGATGTACCTATTTTTGAACATAATTGTTCATACCAAGAGCAATATCAGACATCATGTAAAAAACAATATAGAGAAGAGAGAGAGAGAGAGGCATGTGTCTAGATAATAATAGAGGATATATACATGATACATTTTAGTCCTAGCTATACCACTACTATTAAGTTGCACGTGAGACTCATATAATAAAAGTATGACATATCATACTACTCTATATAAAATTATAATTGTAAAGCTAAGAAAATAATTATGATTTTGATCCACATCCATATAGTATCGGATGTATATATATTTAGTTCTTGTACTTTATATCATATAGAAATCAACCTTTGTTACCTACGGAAAAATCAAAAAAATTGGTAACATGCTCCAGAAAAATGACGGAGAAGATTCTAGAATGATGGAGAAGTGTGTTTTGAGGTTTGTGCATGGTGTTTTGTTGTCCTAGAGACTATCAATACTAGTAAGTTGCAAGTGCCTTGCACGCGAGAATCATATAATAGAAGTATTACATATCATATTTTATATAAAATCATAATAGGTGAAGCTCAAAAAATAATTATAATTTTGAGCCACATCCATAAAGTATCGAGTGTGTTTGGTTCTTGTACTTTGTATTTTGTAGAAATCAACCTATTATCTACATACGTAGGACTGGACATGCTCTAGAATTATCGAGATACATGATGAAGAAGATTCTAGAATTATCGAGAAGTGTGTTTTGAGATTTGTGCATAGCGTTCATTGTGCTAAAGATACTATCAATTGAATCTTCTAGATGCTAGAATGGATAGAAGATCTAACAGTTAGCAATGTTGGGATTTGCCAGTCTTGATCTAATGGCAAAGTTCTAAGTTATTCATAGTATATATAGTGGTAAGATTATGTTATATAATTGGTAAAGCTAGATCAAAAAATTATTAATTTGATCGACATCTATAAAGTATGGGTGAATATTTGGTTCTTATACTTTGTATCATGTACAAGTCAATGTTTATTAACTATACCTAATACTTGAACATTTTGGTAACATGGTCTAGAGAAACGCCTGAGAAGATTATTCTAGAATGATGGAGGAGTGTGTTTTGAGGTTTGTGCATATCGTTCACTGTGCTGAAGATGTACTATCCATAATATCTTCTAGTAGACGCTAGCTAGAATGGAAACGAATATCCATCAGCTGACAATGTTGGGATTCGCGAGTCTTGATCCAGCAATCAATATATTCAAAATTATTAGTAAACTATATAGTGGTAAGATAAGATAAGATAAACAATATTATATTCTAGAGATGATGCTAAAATGAAAAATAAGATCCAACAGCTTCCATTGTTGGGATTCATGAGTTTTGGTCCAACCGATCAATATTCAAAGTTATTCGTAAACTATATAGTGGTAGTATAAAATAAGAAAGACTAGCAATAGTATCTACTAGGTGTAGAATGGAAAAGAAGATCCAATGGTTGGCAATATGGGATTCACGAGTCTTAATCCAACGGTCAATGTTAAAAGTTATTCGTATACTATATAGTGGATAAGATAATGTTATAGACGCAAGAATGGAAAATAAGATCCAATGGTTAGCAATTTTTGGGATTTGCCAGTCCTTGTCCAACGGTGAATACTCAAAGTTATCCGTACACTATATATATACTAGTAAATTGCATGTTCCCTGCACATGAGACTTAGATAATATACGTATCACATATCATAACTATATAAAATTATAATAGGGTAAAGCACAAAAAATTATAAATTTGATCAACATCTATAAAGTATGGGTCTATATTTGATTCTTGTACTTTGCATCATGTAGAAGTCAATGATTATTAGTTACTTAACACTTGAAATTTTGGTAACATGGTCTAGAGAAATAAGGGAGAAGATTTTAGAATGATGGATAAGTGTGTTTTGATGTTTTTTGCATAGCATTTATTGTGCTGAAGACTATCAATAGAATTGTCTAGATGCTAGAAAGGAAAAGAAGATCCAACTTCTGGAAATATTGGGATTCACGAGTCTTAATCCAACGGTCAATATTCAAAGTTATTAGTACACTATATAGTGGTAAAAAAATAACTACGTAGTAAGCTGCACGTGTCTTGCATGCGAGAATCAGGTAATAAGAGAAGTATGACATATCATTTTAAATAAATATATACTAGGTGATATATATGAATTTTCATGCTGGTAAATCTTACACGGCTTTGAGAAAAAATAAACAAGATAAAGAAAAATGAATAAACGAAAAGGGTTCGCATGACATCCTCACGTGTGCAGCCATGAAAAAATAGTAAACATGAGATTTGAAACATTCGAAAAGCCGTGTTCACATTAGATATGGCCTACCATATATGAACACTCAAGGGTTTCTCAAGTCGAATGACCGATTAGGTCATGACCATATCTAGATCATAGTTCATGATAATGTTTCCATATTTGGTAGATAAGTGAGTCTTGCCTTGGTAAACAATAATGCTGGGGTGTTAGTTTCAAACTAGTATTAGGAAAAATATGTTCAAATTTCCGAGTGTATCTTTAGGGTCCGTGTTGTAAAAGTGTAGGTACAGGATGTATTTCCGTTTTTGTATTTTAACACACACCTTCTTGGTAATTCGCGGCAGATTCCTCGTTAGAAAGAAAAAGTTCCTAGTGACTAGAATTATTTTGCTGTAAAGCAAGCACGAATATTTTTGATTTGAATGCCATAGAATAAATTTTCAGACAAAGAGGACTATTGTGCAAAACTTATGTAGTCTGGACTTCTGCTGATAGGGCCACCAAAAAATTAACCCCAAATTTGCTAAAGAAAAAAACGGAGGAAAAAAACAAAGAGCAAGAAGAGATTATATAAGAATATAAATGGGAGGAAGCGTGAGAGCAACAAAGAAGGAGTTGAAGGCGGTGTGATGTCAGAGTAAAGCTGATTTGATGGGTTTCTGACACGAGGTATAAGTACCTACTACTAGTAGTACTAAAGTATATATTTTCTCTCTCCTTCGCTGTCTCTCACCATCCATCCTCCCTCTCCCCTTCTATGCGGCACCCCACGCGTATCGGGAGAATATCATTTTGAGGCCCGAAAGTTGGGGCACCTAGGCAACGCGGTACCCAAGTTGCCTGTAATCAGTCGTGATGACTATAGTTGGTGTGCCAAATACTCAGAAGGTCTTTTTCGGCATGAATTAAACTTTACGTTTCAATACAAAATATCAGGCTAACGGCCGTCAAGTTGGACCCCCCTGTCAGTTCTCGCCGTTATGTCGTTCCTGTCGCTTAGGTGTCAATTAGGCTTGCAGCGTTGACATCTGGATCCATTATGCATATTCTTCTTCCTTGGAGTGGCAATCTGTGGGGCGTCGTAGCCATGTGGCGAAGCTAGGACGTGGACGAACCTGCTCGGCCCCGCTCTCCTCCCTATAGGCTTGTAGCGTTGGTGCCTGCATCCATTACGCGTCTTCTTCTTCCCCAGAGCAGCAATCTGTGGTCGTGGCCATGGCGCAGAGCTGGGACATGATGACCCTGCTCGGGCCCCCTCTCCTCCCCATCCCGAGTTGGAGCTCGCACTCACCATGGACGTACCCATGGCACGGTGCGGGGACGAGAATTGGTTACCGATGAGATATGTCACCGTGTCGACCATGCTCGGTTCTATTTTCCTCCGCTAGAATCTGAGCTCACCGTCGCCGTGGTTGCACCCACACCAATTCTGCCACCTCTACCGAGGTCTCTGTGGTAGCTCAAATTCTACCATGTTGGACCTGTAAGCGAATTCGGAGCTGGGCGGTGGCAACCCGTTGTTGAACCTGTAAGGAATTTGCTGAAGACTGCATGCCGCTCCAAGGTCTTCGGCTTCTGCCAACGTCCACCGCCGATGTGAGATCATTTAGTTACTTCAATACAAAATTTCGACCAATTTAACTTGTTGATGTATTCCTTGACAATTATAATATAATCGAGCACTACATATATTTTGTAGTGTGCATGAGCATGATCAGTAATATAACTGAACACTAGAAATTTTAAGGTACTGCATATAAAGGAGTAGATTAATATAGAAGGTTCACCAGAGACACCACGGATATATTGTCTTACATGCCACACACAGGTAACAATTAACTAAAACAAAATAAAAGCAGGGCGGCAGCAGGAGGCCGGGACACGGAGACGCCTGGCAGGGCAGGGGCATTAGCGGGAGGCAAGGACAACCTAGTCGATGGGATACATGCCAATCCTAACATAATCCCGGAGGAATTTGCCGAAGGCTGCGTGCCGCGCCAAGGTAACCGGCCTATGGCTTCTGCCTCCGCCTCTGGCAATGCCCACCGCATGCTGGATCATGGTTTTGAGGTCCATGTTGATTGCTCTGCCACATAATGGACAAAACAGTCCCCCCTACTGTAGAAACAGATTAGCCCACACCATAACCGCATCAGCACGTAGCGGCTCTTGTTTTCCCTAGATTCCTTGCTATTGTCCACTTCATCATCATCCTCCTGTTGATTTTTAAGAACATAACTTAGAACTCATACATATGATTGAATTGTATTACAACTCAAGAATTAACAACATGTATATGTAAGACAATATATATGTGGGTATCAAAGAGAAAGCATCTCAGCAATAGTTTGATCAGTTCATATATCATTTCATCTCAACACAATGACAATTAATTGCATCAGAGTGTATGTAGAATAAATCTAGGGGCCTCATAAGTTTCTTCAGGGATGGAGTGGGCAAACCAAGTAACAATTGTACAACCTATAATGTTCTTATACATCGCCCTAGGTTCGCTAACACATCCCTGAAAAAATCTGAACCCAATGTGTATGCCTTTCTTTGGGGGCAAATTTGAATCATTGGCCATAATAATAAATTGAAATGTAATCATACAAAACAATATTCAGGGATAAACATAGTCAGGTACAAAAACAAGCCTAAATATTGTAATTATAAATAAAAAACCAAACAATTAATTTTTAGGTACATGTTAAAAATACTTATGATCAAAACCATTGATATACATATGCATCATACGAATCATTCAAAGATCAGAAACAATTGAAGGATCATATATGTAGTTCCATATGAGAATAAATCAAGGGCCTCATAATTTGTTTTAGAGATGGAGTTGGAGAACCAAAGTACCAACAACACAACCTATATTATTTGTGTGCATTGCTGCCTCAGGTTCACCAACCCATCCCTAAAACATGACACCATCATACATGTCTCCCCTAGAAATCTTTTGGGGCAAATTTCAATCATCGGCCTTAGTGACAAACTGAAATGTAATTCTTATACACTATGAATGCATGGAATAGATAATTCAAATATCATAGTTCTATGAATGTAGAATAAAGATTGCAGCCTCATAAGTTTCTTCAGGGATGGCGTAAGCGAACCAAGTAACAATTGCACAGCTTATATTGATCTTGTACATGGCCCCAGGTTCACTAACTCATCCCTGAAAAAATCTGACACCAATGTGTCTGCCTCTCTTTGAGGCAAATTTGAATCATTGGCCACAATAAGAAATTGAAATATAATCATACAAAACAATATTCAGGGATATACATATGCATCATATGGAACATTCATAGATCCGAATTAGTACAAATATTATATATATAGGTTCCATATGAGAAAAAAATTAGGGCCTCATTTTTTCAGAGATGGATTCGGAGAACCAAAATACCAACAACACAACCTATATTGTTTATGTGCATTGCTACATCAGGTTCACTAACCATCCCTAAGAAAACGACACCATCAGATGCCCTTGCACTATTTTGGGGCAAAATTGAATCATTGGGCTCAGTAAGGAATAGAAATATAATGTTATAGGCATGTTGTGTATCGAAATCAACACTCAACTAGCAAACTCAACTAGATGGCAGATGAGCAGATTGGGGTTTTGTGACTAGACGGATTGGGGTTTTGTGACTAGATGGCAGATGCATCAATCGACCGATCGAACCATATATATACTACCCCACTTCAAGAGCAAAAGAATCTATATACAATTGAGCAAATCCTATGTATGAAAAGTGAAATCTGCGGTTGCGACTAGAGAAGCTAGCAATGTAGTACCTCAGACTCCTCATCACGGACCTCCTCCTCAAACTTGTCATTCTCCACGATTGCATCGAAGGTTTCTTGGACGATGATGGGGTCGTTGATGTAGAGCACCAGATTGTCTCCGCCTGCCGCCTGCCCCATCCAGATCTGCCGCTGGCAGCATGACGTTGTTGGCCAAGACGTTGTCGGCCACCTGCTGCTCGGTGGTGACGGCTACTGGCTGGACGAATGAGCTCGAAACCTCGACAGCGCGGCGACGAGTGGCGTTCGTTCCTGGAGAAGACGACTCCGCCTACTTGGCGATGATCGAGCCATCTGCTGCTGCGCCTTCAACTGGCTTCACCTCCGGCTCGTCTCCATGCATACGCTTCATGGCGCACCTAGGGAAGGAGGTAGTGCAAGCGAAGGAGCTTCGGCGCGTGCGGTAGGTGCAGATTGGGGTTTTGGGACTAGATAGATTGGGGGAAAATGACACGAGCACATGGAAGAAGAAGGTCGAGTGGGTTTATAAACACCGGACCGTTCGTAGTCCTCGAGTGGACACATGTGGTGGGCGGGGGGGGCGGTCGGGCTACCACGATCTCCACCTTTTTTTTTGGGTTCCCTTTTTTTTTGAAATAGCCATGATCTCCACTTTAGTGCTGCATTGAAAATAGTCTCATGGTAGACCTCGATTCCACTGCATGCAAGTGGCGCGGAACCAATTTCTAGCAACGTTAGATCTACTCAAGGGTGGCCCTTGCCTCATGGAAGTTACTTGCGGTAGGGCCCAGTTGGAAGTGAGATTGAGAGCGCTACGTAGAAATGGGATATGTCTTATTAAAATCAAGTGGCAATAAATTGCAGCATCCCGTCGACAACCGTGCACTCGATGACCCCGTTGCCCTGTGCATGTGTTGTACTAGCAGTAGTAGCCTTTGCATACTAGATTAAATATGACATGACCACTCAACGAATTTTTCCATGGACGGCATCGTGTTCCTTCTTGTAGATGGAGACGTCCGTGCTATCTTACGATGAGGGAGACGTATGTGCTGTCTCACACTGTACTGTGAAGGGCACGATGTGTGCAACGATCATCGTTGGATCACACAGGATCAATGGTGCGTGCGCACGATCCACGTGACAACTGTGACAACCAATCAGGGCATAGCAAACAGAGTGAGCACAAGTTTGGGATTCTACGAAAGAGACGGAGAGGGGAAGGGAAAAACTGAGTAGTATTAAAAAACCAAGGGCAAAACTGAGTAGTATAAAAATCGAAAGTGAGTGTCTTGTACAATGAAATACATCATGGCATACATCAAATTATGCCAAGATAGATCCACTAGAGTTTATTACATGTCTGTTCTTCTCATAAGCCACATATGGATCAGCCAGAGTCATTGCATGTGTGTTCTCATGAACCACACATGGATCCACTAGTGTCATTGCATGTCTGTTCTTTTCTTGAACCACAGCTAGAGTCATTGCATGTCTGTTCTTTTGACAAACCACATATGGATCCACCAGTGTCATTCATGTGTGTTCTTTTCATGAACCGCACCCAGTGTCATTGCATGTGTGTTATTCTCACAGATCACATATGGATCCACCAGTGTCATTGCATGTCTGTTCTTTTCAATAACCACAGCTAGAGTCATTGCATGTCTGTTATTTCCACAAACCACATATGGATCCACCAGTGTCATTGGATGTCACGAGGGTTTAACTCATCAATGCCCATTGTTATGGACTTGGGTTTGGGAGAAGGAGGGAGCGCTGGAGACATCTATTGGCTAGCAAACAAGCACACAGGGGACAAAGGATTTACCCAGGTTTTGGCCTCGTAGAGGTTCCTACTCCTGCTTGTTTGCTCGTGGAATTATTGAAGGAGTCGAAAGTTACAATGGTGCGCAGATGCAATCTGGCGAGGGTTGTGGAAACTAGGGTTGCGTGTGTCCTCCTCGCCGCCCCCTCCTAGACTTTAAATGGATAGGCTACGTCTCGGGTAGCAGGTCGAGTCGGTTACAAGTTAGGGTTTTCCCTTTCAAACTTTCTATCTTTAGCTTCTTCTTGTCCTTCAAGCAATCAAGAGTCCACAGGTTACTCGAGTCCTTTCATCTGGGCCTTGGCGACACCGTGGGACTGTACGTATTTGGACCGTATATACGAAGCTCGAGTACCTGTAGGGTATACCCATGTTAGTAGCCCCCGAGTGTCCAGTGGAATCACAGATTCGACTGGGGACTTTTTTTGAAGTCTTCGAGTGCCTGAACGAGTACATTTTCGACTACTTTTATTTATGTCATAGGGATTGTTGATATACGTGCCTGATATAACTGAAGTATCGGTATCAGTTAACCACCTTAGGGTGAAACAACGCAATCTACTCGAATTCGAGTCCCCGGACTCGAATCTGGAAAAGTGCGGGCGTAATTCGACTCAGGCCGCGGAGGTCTTACAGGAGTCGAATTCCAGTTATATGGGTGTGAGAACTCGACGCATGCATCAAGGCATGTCCATCGTGCCTGTAGGCACGGATATATTTCTGGTAGTGCATATTTAAATGCGTTGCCAGGCCTTATTCAGGTCTTACCTTCACGCTGTAAGCGCGGCATCCGAATTTTATCATCGCGGAGACGATTCGAGCGGCCCAGGAGGCGTAGTTTCTTTGTAGGGAAATTATGAGGTGGTGTCGCCATGAGCTGCGAGTGCGGATATTATCAACACACAGTTCTTACACAAATAATCATAGGGTGCGCGGCCAACGCTCCCTATGGGAGTAGCCCCCGAGTGCCTGGTTGAGTCGAAGACTCAGGCAGGGACTAAAGAAATTTTGCGACTGTTGTCGTCTTTTTCTTGTTTGTTTCAGTCGAAGAATTAGGCAGGGACTAAAACACTTTTGCGACTGTTGTCGTCTTTTGCTTGCTTGTTTCAGTCGAAATTGTTTCTGGCGCTCCCTATGGGAGTAACCCATGTCCGTAATCGAACCGTGTTTCGAGTGGTTGGGTTTGATTTTTTATTGCCCACATTCCTGCAATAATAAAAGAGAAAATCGTAGGGTGCGCGACCAGCGCTCCCTATGGGAGTAGCCCCTGATTGCTTGGTGGAGTCTCTAGCAAGGACTAAATTAGTCGAAGTTTTTCACTGCGTAGCTTTGATGACGTCAGTGCTGACGCTTGTATGACCTTAGTTGCCCGCGTGAGCGGGTTTGACGGGATGTGACGAGCGGTGGGTCCCACCTCCTGACTTTGATTTGACTGGGTGTGCATAATCTTATTTTAACTACGCCTCCTCGATTTCCGCGTGTAATGGGAGAAGTAGGGGGACGGTTCGCGCTTCCTCTTCTCCACGTGTCCAACGCGATGCGTGCCACGCGTCCAATAGGGTTTTTGTGAGCCGTTGGATTGCATCTCCTAGGGGTTAAGTAGCGGCGCGACGGCGGTAATTTTCCATCTGCGCTCTTTCTTCCTCCCAGCCATTGCCATTGCTGTTGTTCTTCTGCTTTTCCCTGCGCTCGTCTCCTCCACAGCGCTGGACCACCTCCGCTTGTTTCTCTACGCTCTCATCGTCGCCGTGCAATGGGGAAAAGAAAGGAGGCGCTGCCGCTGATTCCGCGGCCACCTTCGCCGCAGGGAAGAAGAAGGGTGGCTCCGCTGCTGCGGGCACCAGCGCCGCTGCCGGCGGGAAGAAGAAGGTCACGGGCATGCGCGTGACCAATGGTTCATGGCGCCCCTCCATCATCAAGGCGTCGGATCTCCGTCTTCTTTGCCAAGACAGAGCTATCTCTGCAGTAGTTGCCGATGCGCGCGTCCCTAGCGGTGAGACCATTCCTGCTCCTCCCGCTCGTTTTCGAGTGATGTTTCTTGCATTCGTCATTCGTGGCCTCTCCTTGCCTCTCCACCCCTTTCTTAGGGGTCTTCTTTGTTTCTATGGGCTCCAGCTTCATCAGCTGTCCCCAAATTCTATCCTCCACATCACCTGCTTCATCACTCTTTGCGAGTGCTGGCTCGGAATCGAGCCACACTTTGGTCTTTTCAAGCGCTTATTCAAATTGAAGCGTCAGTCCACATCTGGCTCTTTAGTTTATGACGTAGGTGGTTGCGGAATCCACGTCGACCCATCCGCCACCTACTTCGATATCAAGTTCACCAAGTCCGTCCAGGGATGGAGGGAAAAATGGTTCTATGTCTGCGATCAGAAGGCCAAAGATGAGCACTTTGGACTCGCGCCCTTCGATCCCACGACTTACTGCAAGAATATGCGTTCTTGGAAGAACGTAGTGATGCCTAGCAAACTTGCGGAGACAAACGTGCTATATCAACGCGTCTACGACCTCGATAGTCGCATAGGCACAGAAGAGGGAGGCTGCACCCTTATCAGAACTTGGCTGCGCCGTCGCGTCCAGCCTCTCCAAGCCAGAGTCCATCCCATGTTTCAATGGGGTGGCGCTGATGATACCACTCGCGTGTCTGCCGATGGCATGTCCGCGAGTGAGGTGGATAAGAGGGTTCAATTGGTCACGAAGTACACTGTCAAGGATGTTCTTCCGAGTGAACCAGTCATTCCTCCTTTTGATGCTTCGAATCCTCCTCCTGAGGTACAGTTGTGCTACGCAGTAGCTTATTTTCGTGATTGCTTTTCTGTTGCTTACTTGTTCTTTTTGCTGATCTTTGCTGTTTGTATGCAGTATTGGGCGGTGTCGCCCTGTATGCCTCCTCTCCCTGAGGGGGTTATTCCTCGAGAAGCTTTGGAAGAGGACGAGTCTGAGTCGACTGTCCCTTCTGATGTGGAGGAGGAAGCCCCCGAGTCCGAGAGTCCGGACACTCGCAAGCGTTTGCGCAATGAGGATTCGGACACGTCATCTCCTTCGACTCGAGAAGGTACGGGTGGTGGTGCGGAGTCGCCAATTCCTGCCGTCCCTGTGAGGACTGTGGCACCGTCTTCTCACAAGAAGATGCGATTGCCTAAGGAGTCTTCGTCGGAGTCGGCAGAGGCCATGTTTGATCTTGACAAGTTTGACTGGTAAGTTTTCAAGTTCATTTGCCCTTCTCTGTTTTCTTCTTGTTGACTTGCCCTGGAGTTTGCCTTTGCTCAAGGTAAGTTTTGCTCTTGTAGTCAAGAGGCATCGTCATCTTCTGGCGACGCCGAGTTTTTGAAGGAATCTGGAGTCGCGACCTCAAAGGCCAAGAAAGAGGTCGACCGCGCTCCTTCCCCTCCAGTGGCGGCCCACTTCGTGCACAACTCTTCCAGCTCTCCCCATGCAGGGGAGCATCGAATGGTTGCCCGGATGACGGCACAGCAAACATCTTCGGAGTCATTGGAGGACCATGTAAGTATAGTTGTTTCCTCCTTTGTAGTGTTGCAGTCGATGTTATATATTTCCTCTGATGGTTCTTTGGTTGTGCGACAGCTCCTTGTAAAGGAAGCCGCACAAGTGGCAGAGCAGGTGATGGCGTTGGCTCGCCAGCATGCAATGCTGGAGACGCGTCACCGCGTGGTCGAAAGTGAGTGTTCTACACTTATTCTTTTTCGTCTTCTCCTTTGTTCGTATAGTCGACTAATAGTCAACTTGTGATTGCCATGTAGCTGAACATAACGCTTTACTGCGCAATGTCGCCACCTTGGAGAAAACGCTTGACACGGCTGTGAAGGGTCGCGACGAGGCACTCGCGGCTCGTGACGAGGCATAGAAGCGTGAGGAGGATCTGCGTGCCTCCTTTGCGGACAGGGAGAAGTTGTTCGAAGAACAACTGTTCTCAGTCGCCAAGGCTCTCTCAGGTATTTTTGCTTGTGGATATTGTTGTCCTTCTCTGCGTTGAATGTTTTTGCTCGTGACGTTGAAGTTTTTGATCCATGTGTGGGTTCATGTACAGATTCTAGCGATTTGAGCTTCGACCCGCAGGCCCTTCATCGCGATGACGCTCTGGCAGGTGCGGTGGCTACAGTTGAGGACCGTAGCGCCGCCATCCAAGATTCACTTTCCAAGGCCAAGGTCGCCCTCAGTCGCCTCCGGGAGGAGTTGATGATGAAGGCAGAGCTGATCGATAATATGGACGAGCTGGCAGAGTCACTCGCCGGGGGTGTGCCTTCCACCTACAAGAACTCCCTCCGCGCGGCTGGCGCGACCATGTCACTCGCCATGGTGTAGGCCCATGGAATCGAGATTGATCCCTCCGCGGTGTCGAAGGCGATGCCTGTTGGCGCAGATGGTCAGCAGGTAGTCTAAACTCCTTTTGCGACTGCCTGTGGCAAATATGGGCATCACTTGATAAATACTGTCGCGAAGTACTTGGAGGAGCTCCAACGTGCTAAGAAGGCGGCGAAGGCTTCGGCCTCAGGGGCCGGCAGAAAGTCAGTGGCGTCTGACACTGCCACAGATTTGATGAAGCCCCCGAAGCCATCGAAGTCGAAGAAGCCAGCTGCTCCGTAGTTAGCTTTTTGTAATAGTTGATTAATTGTTCTTTTGCTTAAGAACATGCCTGGTAGCGAGTGTGTCTGTTGATACTTATGCCGGTCTTGAATGCATCTGACTGTTTTGCCTTTGTTTTGATTTAGTCGCCTTATTTGCTTCTATCTTGACTTGTGGTAGGGTACATCAAGTGATCCCGTGGGGGGAACCCAGGACTCGCCATCTCTTGGTGATAAAGTGGCACCACAGTGCTCCAGGGTAGAGGAGCTATCCTTGCTTTCACGACTTCGTGACCGCGTGAAGCAGCTGGAGCGTGAGTTGCCCGTGATCCACGGTAGCTTAGACGTGTGGAAGTCGAAGGCGGAAAAAGCCGCCACCCGCGAGCAGTATCTTCTTGGCGAGGTGGCGCAGCTGGGCGACCAGTTTAAGTGTTAGTTTGCATGTTCTCATCTTTTCCTTTGTAGTTTCTCGCAGCGGTACGTTGTACTCATGCTATTGATGCTGCTTCGTATAGTTGTTAGCACGCGCCATCCGCAGGAGGAGAAGGATAGAATTGCCATTCGCCTTCATGATCTCACCCAGGAGCAACTTCAAGAGAGTGGATACTTATGGGTAGATCATGATCGTGCGACTGCGTTGGCGACCCTGCAGGATCACGCATCGCGAGTGCTGCTTTTTCTGAAGAAGTCGCAGTCGTGCCTGAATAACATTTATCGGGCGATGTTTCCGCTGGACGACACTCCATCAAGCCTGCTGGCTCTTCTTGCCAAATTTCAAGATCTGGCCGCGGTTCGCGAGTGCGTGAGGCAGCAGTTGGTGGCTGGTGCCAAGGCTGCCCTCTCAATGGTGCGATTGCACAGGCCTGACATGGATATTGCCGCCATTGCCTCTGGGCCACCAGCGCCACTAGCAGGATCTTCCTGGAATATGGTACCGCACTATCAGGCAGTGGATCGTCCAGCAGAGGAGATCGTCGACTTCTTTGAGGAACAAACCAACGTTCATCTATTGCAAGAGTAGCCAAATTTGTCTCCTGCACATGAGTGTACTTGTGTTGTAAAGTTCGTATAGATGTTGTAGGTAATTAATTGTCGAATGTGTATAAAGAGCTCTGTGAGCGTGAGGTGCATTGCACTATGCGAGTCCTTTTCGTTAGCCTGGCCATCTTTTATCTCAGTCCCTTGTCAACCTGTCAGGTGCGTTGCAGCTGAGTTGAGGTCGTGTTTTAAGGGTTTCGATTGATGTACCAGCTACTCAGGATACCGCGTTTTGGTTCGAAGAACAAATGTGTATAGGCTGGCGCAGCCCCCCAGTATATAAATTGAAAAAGAAAAAGAGAACATAAAGTTTTGGGGCACTTAGCTTTGATTTATTCGAAGAACAGTGGGAGGTACAATGTGTGGCTAAGTAGCCTTGGCTGAGTAGCCTTATTTGTGATGTAAAAGTAAAAACGAACTAAGGGTAGAAGCGTCGCAGCTGTGCGACATTCCAGGGGTTGGAGTATGCGACTCCTGTCTCTAAATCTTTAAGGCGATAGGCGCCACCTGGGATTACTTCTGTAATCACGTACGGTCCTTCCCAGGGGGACTCGAGCTTGAGATGCCCTAGCTGCTTTAGTCGCAAGACCAGGTCACCATAGACGAAGGATCTGGGGCGAAGCCTCCTACTGTGGTAGTTGCGCAAGTTCTGCTGGTATGTAACTACCTCGGTGAACTATGCTCTAAGTTACATGCTTGGATGCGCAAAAGTGGTTAAAATAGTACGGTGGGGGCCCAGGGGCCACCCACAGGTAGACCCGTCGACCGTCCTAACCACTTCCGGAACATCGGGACAAGAACGAGCGGCGTAGTCGGCAGGCGAAGGGATCAACTACATACACAAGTGAGTATGTATGCAAGCCACCATACAATAGTTTCCAGAGCCATTCCATCTAAAATAAATAGAAATAATGCAACGCCATACAGCAAGATCCAAATATCCTAGATAGAGATAATAGTTTAGGATATCTCCTCATACATCAAACATCAGAGTATTAGGCGGAAGCGGAAAACATGATCCGAGTACGGATAAGAAGAAAATCGTCATAAGATGCCACATAAATAAACACATCACGCCCACAGATCTCGCGGATCCCCATCCCCGGAATCTCTACACCGAGTGATCGTTGCCAACATCATCTATCTCCTCCACCCAGTATCCATCTTGCGAGTACACCTGTTCATCTGAATCAAACAATTTATCGTGTGAGACCCTAGGGGTACTCAGCAAGTCTGTATGCCTCTAAAGGGGACATATACCTGGGATGACGCAATTGCAACAAAAGATAATAACTAACAAGTCTATAGATACTCGCTAACCATCTGCCTAACCAATGATAGACGGATGTCCGTTAATTAGTAACAACATTTATAAACGTTTTAATTAATAGATCCATCCTCCTTCTCGCTTACCAACGAGAAAGCGGACGAACAACCCATCCGTTGGCAGTTTTATTAACCATTCCATGAGTATTGCACTATTTACTAGTCAATTACTTAGTCAAATTAAAAGCGGTACTTTAGTTATACTTGTCTATGATCGAGAAACTGTGCTCCAAGTCGTCCATAACTGCGGACAAGGCTTTCAGAAAGATTTACCCTGCAGGGGTGCACAAATAGCAACACACACTCGATCAACCTCGGAAAAACCAAATCAAAACCCAACGAGGCATTCACGACAAAGCGATCACAGGATTCATAAATATTTCAGGGGGCCACCCCAATAAGCTACCCGCAACGAAGTTGGCCGGCTCCGAGACGGACCCAGGGTTTGCGACAATGGCTGTAAACGACTGGGAACCCAAAAATGTGACTGGGCTTGTCGATACCGTGAAAACATTCCGCATTCTTAAACAGTACAGGTGCTCCTCGCACAATCTTAAATAAAACAGTAAGGCATGGCATAAGTACAAGATAGTAATAAAGCCCCAAACTAATTGTGGCCCCAAGAAATAGAAATGAATCAAGCTCTGGCTCAGGGGGGGTCCATAAGGCCTCCCGGATGTGGATAGTGCGAATAGTCAAGGAACATGAATCATGTACTCGGGGTCCTACAGGACACAAGTGAGCATGAAAAACCAAATAGCAGATATTGCTCACCGGTGCCTCTTTCATTAGTTATGCCATTACTACTCAGGTTAAGTTGTTTAGGTACCTCGTTATCCATCAGACACTCACATACCCTACACATGTTGTTCTACGACTCGCATGGCTCAAACAACTCCTGTAGTAATGGCTCATGGGATGGAGGAACAAGCTTCAGTGGGGTTTAAAAGTAAAGGCTATGCAGTACTTGGGATTCAATTTAATGGAATTGCGACTCAATGATGCAAGAATAAGATAGAGGCAATAGGTACTATATGTATGCAAGCATGTGGTAGTGCTTGCCTGGTAGCTCCGTTGAAGAGAGAGATGGATCTGGGTAGAACTCCTGTGATTCCTGATAATTCTCCTGCTGGGCGTCTATGCGAAGAAGAACCAAACAAACAAGGGCCAACATAAATAAAGTGCACAATCATATGAACAAAATGCGACAAGCAAACAAGCATGCCATGATGAATGATGCCCAATTTACATGGCAATAATGTAGCATGGCATGGTGAGGTGTGGGGTACAAGAATAAAGCATTTTATTATTTATGCGGTCAAGTTTAATTGCTGCAACAGTTCTGATTTTTAATAATGACATGATGCATGCTTCAAATCAGAACATGGAATACATAATTAGAACGGGCTCGTCGCGCTGATCGATTTAGACATATTATTTGTCGAATTTGGAGTTGTAGAATTAATGTTATTAATTATTAAGAAAACGCATTTTTATTGCATTAAAACAATTTCGAAAATTTAAAGTGCCCAAATAATATTTATAAAAGGTAGATTTGAAATCCTCACATTTTGCTGATTCCAAAACATATATCATATGTATTATTTGGAATTATAATTCAAAAGTTATTAAAAACAGATTTAAATTTGAATTCAAACATTTCTAAAATTGTTTTTATTTAAACATATAAACCAGAGACTTTTTATACACAGCCTCAGCTAGCCATAGTCGCTGATGGGTGGGACCGAGCTGAACTGGCGCAGCTGCGGGCGCCAGGACTTTTGCTACCGCGCGCCAGCCAACCACAGGGACTGACCGGTGGGTCTGGCGCCAAAGAGGCCCACGCGACAGCGAGCGGAACATGGGGGGTGCCCAGTGGGGGATCTAGGGCCGCGGGTTGAGGGGCTGGAAACCTGGGTCCCTTTTTGTAAAAAGCCCCGCGACGATGACAGGTGGGGTCTGGTGTACCGCGGGTTGAGACAAAAGGTGTTGGGGGGGTATTTGCAAAGTGTGCAGCTGTTACTATTTTTCTTCCAGGGCGATTACTGACGGACTGACGGCTACAGAGAACGGCGCGTTCGCAGAGAGGCGGAGCCGCTGCGGTAGGGTGGGGGTTGCTGGTAGGGAGCGGCTAGGAGGCTAGATAGGCTGCTGCGAGGCGCCACGACGAGCAGACGCTCGTGCGCGCCGCCGTACCGAGAGCTCTCGGCACAATGTCCGGCGAGACCAGGGGAAGCAGGCGAGAGAGGGGATGTCAAGGAGGAAGGGCATCTCACCGCGGACTCGTCGGTGGAGGTGGTTCAGGCTGGGGAGCAGCCGTACGACGGTGATGCAGGCGGCCGGTGGCTAGGGTTTCACGTCGGGCTCGGTGGGGTGCAGCGGTACAGGGGCCGTCTCCTCCTTGCTGTCGTGTGCAGGGGCGGTCCAGGGCACCTCGTGGCCTTCCTCGACACCTCACACACCGCGCCCGCCTCCTGATCTCGTAGGTGGCCGCCGATGCTGAGGGTGGTGGCCGGAGTTGGAAGGGAAGGGGAGCTAGGGTAGGGCTGCGGCGCAGAGGCCCGGGGTAGATCTAGGGGGAGAGGAGACGTGGGGAAGTAGATATGGACGGGAGAGGAGAGGGGGATGCCGTGAGAGGGTCGGGTGGAAAAGGTGGCTTCGGTCACCTTTTTCTCCTTCTCCCTCACGTGCTCGACGTGGGAAGGACCAGGCAGGGCATGGGTGGAGACCAGGGGCTGCATCTGGGCCAGGGGCGCAAGGTGGCTCGAGGATGGGGCCAGGCTGGCAGAGAGAAGAAGAGAGAGGAGGGAGACTGAGAGGGCTAGGGTTGGAGGGGATGGTTAACTAGGGTTGGGGTGTAGCTCGGCATGGGGTGGAGAGGGCGGCTAGGGTGGGTCCCTGCTGGAAGAGAGAGGGAGAGGTGCTCGGCATGGTGAGGGAAAGGTGGTGAGGTGAGGGTTAGGGCAAGGGTGGAGTTAGGGTTTCTCATGAAGAAAGCAAAGGAGTGATGTGGTGTTAAAGAGAGGGGTAGGGTAGGACATTGGTTTAGGGTAGGAGCAAAAAGAATAGAGCCCACAAGAATTGAATCCCAGAGGACCATGATCCACTCAATAATCCAAGATGAGAAGGTGGTGATGATCTTGCATGGGCCATGCATATTCAATAAATTCCATGTTAGTTCTTTTGAAATCAAAATAATAAACATGACATTTATACACATGCATTCCCAAAATATGGAGTACGGCCAAGCTAAAAGAATAGGGGGATGTTCCATGTGGATTATATGGAGATGATCATATTTGGATATAATTTAGACATGCTAGTGTGTATGTTCCACTAGATGAATAATAGCCTCAAAAATATCCCAACATGAGCATAGATTCATAATAACCCATATGGAAGCTAGAAAAAGGGGTACCCTCACAAAGCATGCAAAGGTGGCTTCACATATCAATAATGTGAAAACAACATGATGCTAGTGTGAGGGCATGTGGAAAAATAGAAGTGGATCCATCCCAACCCACATGAGCCAGATTTAAATGCCAAAGGAAAAGTGTAAAAGCTCATGGATAATTAGGACGGTGGAATTTATAAGGTGGTGACAAGGAAAAGGTGGTGGAGTTGAATACAAGATATGCCCCCAACTCAACTTGGGCATCAAGCATTTATCAAGAACTAAATACATTATATCAAGAGCCAAATACAATTACTAATGCATATGAGAGAAGAACCAAATGAAAAGGGTTTTATATGATGCTCGATGCAAGGTGGCATGATGACATGAGCATGATATAATTATGATGCAACAATTATAAGTAGTAAGTATCAATTATATTACTAGACCATGTAGCATTACATATGTTAGACATATGGGATGCTACAACTCTCCCCCACTAAACAGGAATCTCGCCCCGAGATTCTAGGAAGAAGAAGAAGAAGACACGAAGAGGGTAGGATACTTGGCACGGAGCTCGTCCTCGTGTTCCCAAGTGGCTTCATCAACGGAATGGGGCGACCACTGCACCTTGCAGAACTTGATGGACTTTTTGCGAGTCCTTCTTTCTCCGACTTCTAGAATTTTTATGGGGTGTTCTTGATAAGACAGATCTTCTTGGAGATTGATGAGTTCATGGTCCACGGTCCTGCCGGGATCCTTGAAGCACTTCTTGAGTTGAGAGATATGGAAAACATCATGGACCTTGAGTTTTTCAGGAAGCTCAAGAGCATAAGCAACTTCTCCTCTTCTTCCACGAACTTTGAAAGGACCGATGTATCTAGGAGCCAGCTTTCCTTTGATACCAAAACGGTGCATGCCTCTCATGGGAGTGACACGAAGGTAAACGAGATCACCAGGGACATACTCCATGTCCGTGTGCGTTTTGTCATAGTTGCTCTTCTCGCGACTTTGAGCAACCTTCAGGTTTTCAAGAATGATGTGAACCTTCTCCTCCGCTTGAGTTACAATGTCGGGGCCAAACAATGTTCTTTCACCTGCGCCCGACCAGCCAATCGGAGTTCTGCATTTGCGACCATAGAGAACCTCAAATGGTGCCATCTTTAGGCTTTTCTGGAAGCTGTTTTTGTAAGAGAATTCAGCATAAGGAAGGCATTCTTCCCACTTCGTGCCGAAAGAGATAACGCAAGCACTGAGCATATCTTCCAGAATCTGATTGATCCTTTCAACTAGTCCTTGCGACTGAGGGTGGTAAGCTGTGCTGAAGTTCAATTTTGTTCCAAAGCATTTTGGAAACTTCCCCAGAACTTGGAAGTGAAGATGCTTCCACGGTCTGAACTGATCTCAAGAGGAACCCCATACAGAGAGACAATTCTATTGATATAGAGCTCAGCCAACTGAATTGCAGAAATTGTTTCCTTAACGGGATAGAAGTGAGCCACTTTAGAAAGCCTGTCAATGACAACAAAGATTGCATTGTTGCCCTTCTGCGACCTTGGAAAACCAGTTATGAAGTCCATATCTACTTTCTCCCATTTCCATTCCAGAGGCTTCAATGGCTGTAGAAGACCGGAAGGTTTCTGATGAACAGCTTTAACTCTGCGGTAGACATCAACTCCGAGAGATACTTGGCACAACATTGTTTCAACCCAGGCCACCAATATTTTGTTTTCAAATCCATGTACATCTTAGTGCTACCAGGGTGGATAGAAAGAACAGAATCATGTGCCTCCTTAAGAACTTGCTCTCTTAACCCCGGGTAGTTCGGAACAAACATCCGGTGTTCAAAGAAAAGAGTGCCTTGGTCGTCGACATGGAAGGACTCATACTTCGGAAGCTGGATGTTGCAGATGATCTTTATAGTGTAAGGATCCCCAAGTTGAATGGAGAGAAATTTTTCTTCCAAGAGAGGTGTTGCCAGAAGGTTCAGAAGATACCCTTGATCCACAATTTCAAGGTTGAGCTTGCGGAATTCCTCACACAAGAGAGGTTGTTGTTCTTCCACCATGAGGTTGTTGACATAAGCTTTTCGGCTGAGTGCGTTGGCCATGACATTAGCTTTGCCCGGAGTGTAGTTGATTGTGAGATCCAAATCATTAATTGCTTCAATCCACCTTCTCGGACGAAGGTTGAGATCAGGTTGTGTGAAGATATACTTCAGGCTATTGTCATCAGAAAAGATCTCACAACGGTTGCCAAGCAAGTAGTGCCTCCATACTTTCAAAGCAAAGACGACTGCTGCGAGTTCGAGGTCATGCGTAGGATAGTTGATCTCATGCGTCTTCAACTGTCGAGAGGCATAAGAAACAACTTGTTTTTCTTGCATGAGGACCGCACCCAATCCTTGCAATGAGGCGTCACAGAATATCTGGAAAGGCTTTGATGTATCTGGAGGAATCAAGACTGGTGTGGAAGTGAGCTTCTTTGTGAGGGTTTCAAAGCTTGCTTGACATGAAGGAGACCAAAGGTATTTCTTTCCTTTCTTGAGGATATCGGTAAGAGGCTTCGCAATCTTCGAGAAGTTCTGAACGAAGCGACGACAGTAACTAGCCAAACCAAGAAAACTCCGGACTTCTTTGACATTTTTGGGTGGAAGCCAGTCAACAATTGTCTTAACAGTGTCTGGGTTGACGGCAACGCCCTTGGCAGAGATGACGTGACCAAGGTAGGTGACTTCAGGCAGCCAGAACTCACACTTGGATAACTTTGCATATAGGCGGTTCTCACGAAGCTTGTTTAGGACACACCGAAGGTGTTCTTCATGTTCTTCCTTTGACTTAGACTAGACTAGGATGTCATCCAGATAGACCACAACGAACTTATCAAGATACTCCATGAAAACCGAGTTGATAAGCCTCGATAAGGTGGCAGGTGCATTGGTGAGACCGAAAGACATGACCGTGTACTCGTACAGGCCATAGCGGGTGGTGAAAGCTGTTTTGGGAACATCTTCCCTGCGGATCTTGATTTGATGATATCCATGTCTCAAATCAAGCTTAGAGAATACCACAGCTCCAGCTAGCTGATCGAAGAGATCATTAATCCGCGGAAGGGGATATTTATTCTTGATGGTTTTTGCATTGAGAGCCCGATAATCAACACAAAGTCTATCAGTCTTGTCTCGCTTCTTCACAAAGATGGTTGGGCTACCCCAAGAAGAAGTACTGTGCTGAATGAAACCCAACTTCTCTTGTTCATCAAGCTGACGTTTGAGTTCAACCAACTCAGCAGGACCCATTTTATAAGGCCGCTTGGAGATAGGAGTGGTACCAGGTTCAAGTTCAATCACAAACTCGACCTCTCGGTCAGGAGGAATACCTGGCAACTCTTCAGGAAAAACATCTAGGAACTCACAGACCACAGGAACACTCTGAATAGCTTCCATAGCATCATCATTCCGAGCCGCCAAAGAGAAAAGCTGAACTGTAGGAGTCAGACTTGGAGAATAGACTATATGGCCTTCAGGAATTTTCAGAGAGACCGAATGTTCAGCACAATCAAGCACAGCTTTATTTGCAGCTAGCCAATCCATGCCTAAAATGACATCAATATCTGAATTGCCCAGAATAATCAAAGAGGCCGGAAAGAAAGAATCCCCAATTTGAACCTGATTATCATAACTGATGTTGGAAGTTAACATCCTTGCCCCAGGAGAAAGGACCATTAGCTTTTTAGGTAACGAATCAGAAGACAACCCATTCTCTTGAGCAAACTTGAAGGACACAAATGAATGCGATGCTCCAGAATCAAATAAAACTCGTGCAGGGACTGAGTTAACAGGAAGCATACCCAACACAACTCTAGGTGCATGCTCAGCTTGAGCGACGTTGACACAGTTGGCACAAGCAACCGTAGACCCGGGCTTGGTGTTGATGTTGAGAGCTCGAGGTGGAGGTGCACGAACCATAGAAGAACTTGTCGCAGGTCTTGAGGTGGTGGAGGGAGAGCTTTGTTGTTGATTGGACAATTCCAGTGTTGATGCCCAGTGTTTCCACAAGTGTAGCAAGCACCAGGTGGACGTGGAGCAGCGTAGCCAGGGACTCCGCCAGGCGCTCCAGGGTAGTCGTGGTTGTAGCCCCTAGGAGCCGCGGTGAAGGAGTTTGGTGGCCTTGCCGCGTAGCTTGATGGTCTTGGTGGATCCGGGAGCGACGGTGGGGTGTTAGGAACCCACACGCGGCGCTTAGAAGGAGCTGTCATAGCTGAAGAGCTTGCTGCATCGCGGCTGTGTTTCTTTGACTCCTCAAACACTTGCCTACTTGCTTCTTCCTAGAGAGCTGTATGTTGGAGTTCTAGAAAATACCCCAGCCTTGCATGAGTGATTGCATATTTGATTGATGCATTGAGCCCTTGCCTGAACCTCTTTTGCTTCTTCTTGTCATCAGAGATCTCATCGCCACCATACCGAGAAAGGTTCATGAAGTTTCTGATATAGGTATTGACATTGTCATTGCCCTGCTTGAGGTTGAGAAACACTTCCTTCATCCTTTCCATGACATTTTCTGACAGGTATTGCTCTTTGAAAGCCCTAGTGAATTGTTCCCAAGTAGGCTAAAAACCAGAGTGGTCTGCCTTCAGGTAATTTTCCCACCACAGAGCTGCATCTCCCTTCAAAAGGTGCGTGGCACATTTTACCCATTCTTGCTCAGGAACAACCGCAGTCATCAGCAACCTTGACATTTCACGCAGCCAATCATCGGCATCAAGAGGCTGATCAGACACCTCAAATTGGCGTGGGTTGAACTTCAGAAAACTCTTGATGTCTCCTCGCTTGGGAGGTGGAGGTAGCGGAACAAACTCATTCCTCCTGACACTTTCTTCAAATCGCTACTGGTTCTGTTGCATTGCTCCCAAGGCATTAGCAATACTTGCCAACGCAACCCCCAGTTCAGGTGGTATGTCCTCCTTAGAACGGCATGGTGGTGCCATCCTGTGATTGATATAAAACACAAGTCAGTACTATAATGGAGAATAATAATAATCCAGAATAGTACCAAAATGGAATTAACCAAGATTTAAAGGATACAAATTACTAAGATGATATTAAAATATCAGCAAAGTTCAAAGCACCTAGAAGATATTAAGCATATCGCACACGACTGAACAAGGAGTGTGATACACAAGCTAACAAAGAAATATTTTCCGCAAATTTCGGCATTAAAATACCACTATATGCGCAAAACCACTTAACGAATCAAGATTAGTAACTCTACCAATTCAATATACAAGAGTGAATGATAAAAGTAGTGGTATGGTCGCGACTCCATCCCACACTCAAATCATTACTCCGCACATGAATAAGTAAAACACATATCCCAACACCTTTTTCTTAAGATGAACCTAAAGATTAGTAACTACGAAAACGAACACCCCAAACAAGATAACATCGGATAACAAAGTGTATGACAGATCGCACCGGTATACAACGAATCAGATAGATCGCATCGGTTTACAAAGGCCTATCGGTATGGAATATACCAATAGTTGATAACCAAAAAGCAGATAGTGATAACATTTGGATGCAACAGATAGACAAGGATTTCACACACACACACACACACACAACCTATGGTACTACGGAACCCCGAACACGTGAATCCTAGTTTGAATTTTAGAAGAGGATTGAAAACGTTACACTTCCTTACCAGAAAAGGGTGGGTGGGTGGGTAAGAAGAAAAATTGAAGCAGTCCTACTCTCACGTTTTGTTTTTCCCTAGTATACATAGCTACCAAAAATATTTGCTAGACTGACAACGACCATTTGGCTGAGACCCTGAAGGGCGGGATGGCTTTGATACCAATTGTAACTACCTCGGTGAACTACGCTCTAAGTTGCATGCCTGGATGAGCGAAAGTGGTTAAAATAGTACGGTGGGGGCCTAGGGGCCACCCACAGGTAGACCCGTCGGCCGTCCTAACCACTTCTGGAACATCGGGACAGGAACGAGCAGTGTAGTCGGCAGGCGAAGGGATCAACTACATACACAAGTGAGTATGTATGCAAGCCACCATACAACAGTTTCCATAGCCATTCCATCTAAAAGAAATAGAAATATTGCAACGCCATACAGCAAGATCAAAATATCCTAGATAGAGATAACAGTTTAGGATATCTCCTCATACATCAAACATCAGAGTATCAGGCGGAAGCAGAAAACAAGATCTGAGTACGGATACGAAGCAAATCGGCATAAGATGCCACATAAATAAACACATCCCGCCCATAGATCTCGCGGATCCCCATCCCCGAAATCTCTACACCGAGTGATCGTTGCCAACATCATCTGTCTCCTCCACCCAGTATCCATCTTGCGAGTACACCTGTTCATCTGAATCAAACAATTTATCGTGTGAGACCCTAGGGGTACTCAGCAAGTCTTTATGCCTCTAAAGGGGACATATACCTGGGGTGACGCAATTGCAGCAAAATATAATAACTAACAAGTCTATAGATACTCGCTAACCATCCGCCTAACCAATGATAGATGGATGTCCGTTAATTAGTAATAATAGTTATAACAGTTTAATTAACATATCCATCCTCCTTCTCGCTTACCAACGAGAAAGCGGACGAACAACACATCCGTTGGCAGTTTTATTAACCATTCCATGAGTATTGCACTATTTACTAGTCAGTTATTTAGTCAAATTAAAAGCGGTACTTTAGTTATACTTGTCTATGATCGAGAAACTGTGCTCCAAGTCGTTCATAACCGCGGACACGGCTTTCAGAAAGATTTACCCTGCAGGGGTGCACACTCGATCAACCTCGAAAAAACCAAATCAAAACCCAAAGAGGCATTCACGACAAAACGATCGTAGGATTCAGAAATATTTCAGGGGGCCACCCCAATAAGCTACCGCAACGAAGTTGGCCGGCTCCGAGACGGACCCAGGGTTTGCGACAATGGCTGTAAACGACTAGGAACCCGAAAATGTGACTGGGCTTGTCGATACCGCGAAAACATTCCGCATTCTTAAAAAGTACAGGTGCTCCTCGCACAATCTTAAATAAAATAGTAAGGCATGGCATAAGTACAAGAGAGTAATAAATCCCCAAACTAATTGTGGCCCCAAGAAATAGAAATGAATCGAGCTCTGGCTCAGGGGGGTCCATAAGGCCTCCCGGATGTGGATAGCGCGAATAGTCAAGGAACAGGAATCAAGTACTCGGGGTTCTACAGGACACAAGTGAGCATGAAAAACCAAATAGCAGATATTGCTCACCGTTGCCTCTTTCATTAATTATCCCATTACTACTCAGGTGAAGTTGTTTAGGTACCTCATTATCCATCAGACACTCACATACCCTACACATGCTGTTCTATGACTCGCATGGCTCAAACAACTCCTGTAGTACTGGCTCATGGGATGGAGGAACAAGCTTCGGTGGGGTTTAAAAGTAAAGGCTATGCAGTACTTGGGATTCAATTTAATGCAATCGCGACTCAATGATGCAAGAATAAGATAGAGGCAATAGGTACTATATGTATGCAAGCATGTGGTAGTGCTTGCCTGGTAGCTCAGTTGAAGCGAGAGATGGATCTGGGTAGAACTCCTGTGATTCCTGATAATTCTCCTGCTGGGCGTCTATGCGAAGAAGAACCAAACAAACAAGGGCCAACATAAATAAAGTGCACAAGCATCTGAACAAAATGCGACAAGCAAACACGCATGCCATGATGAATGATGCCCAATTTACATAGCAATAATGTAGCTTGGCATGGTGAGGTGTGGGATACAAGAATAAAGCATTTTATTATTTATGTGGTCAAGTTTTATTGCCACAACAGTTCTGATTTTTAATAATGACATGATGCATGCTTCAAATCAGAACATGGAATACATAGTTAGAACATGCTCATCGCGCTGATCGATTTAGACATGTTATTTGTCGAATTTGGAGTTGTAGAATTAAAGTTATTAATTATTTAAGAAAAGGCATTTTATTGCATTAAAACAATTTCGAAAATTTAAAATGCCCAAATAATATTTTAAAAGGTATATTTGAAATCCTCACATTTTTCTGATTCCAAAACATATATTATATGTATTATTTGGAATTATAATTCAAAAGTTATTAAAAACAGATTTAAATTTGAATTCAAACATTTCTGAAATTGATTTTATTTAAACAGATAAACCAGATACTTTTTATACACAGCCTCAGCTAGCCATAGTCGCTGATGGGTGGGACCGAGCTGAACTGGCGCAGCTGCGCGCGCCATGACTTTTGCTACCGCGCGCCAGCCAGCCACAGGGACTGACCGGTGGGTCTGGCGCCGAAGAGGCCCACACGACAGCAAGCGGAACGGGGGCGTGCCCAGTGAGGGATCTAGGGCCGCGGGTTGAGGGGCTGGAAAGCTAGGTCCCTTTTTGTAAAAAGCCCCGCGACGATGACAGGTGGGGTCTGGTGTACCGCGGGTTGAGACAAAAGGTGTGTGGGAGGGGGGGGTATTTGCAAAGTGTGTAGCTGTTACTGTTTTTCTTCCAGGGCGATTACTGACGGACTAACGGCGATAGAGAACGACGCGCACGGTGGATCGATCCTGCGACCTGCGGCACGCGCAGAGAGGCGGAGCCGCTGCGGTAGGGTGGGGGTTGCTGGTAGGGAGCAGCTAGGCGGCTAAATAGGCTGCTGCGAGGCGCGGCGACGAGCAGACGCTCGTGCACGCGGGCATACCGAGAGCGCTCGGCACAACGTACAGCGAGACCAGGGGAAGCAGGCGAGAGAGGGGGGTGTCAGGGAGGAAGGGCAGCTCACCGCGGACTCGTCGGTGCAGGTGGTTCGGGCTGGGGAGCAACCGATCAACGGTGGTGCAGGCGGCCGGCGGCTAGGGTTTCGCGGCGGGCTCGGCTGGGTGCAGCGGTACAGGGGCCGTCTCCTCCTCGCTGTCGTGTCCAGGGGCGGTCCAGGGCACCTCGTGGCCTTCCTCGACACCTCACACACCGTGCCCGCCTCCTGATCTCGTGGGTGGCCGCCGATGCCGACGGTGGTGGCCGAAGTTGGAAGGGAATGGGAGTTGGGGTAGGGCTGCGGCGCAGAGGCCCGGTGTAGATCTGGGGCACGGCAGAGGAGACGTGGGGGAGTAGATATGGACGGGAGAGGAGAGGGGGATGCCGTGAGAGGGTCGGGTGGAAAAGGTTGCTTCGGTCACCTTTTTCTCCTTCTCCCTCACGTGCTCGACGTGGGAAGGGCCAGGCGGGGCATGGGTAGGGAGACCTGGGGCTGCATCTGGGCCAGGGGCACAGGGTGGCTCGAGGATGGGGCCAGGCTGGCAGAGAGAAGAAGAGAGAGGAGGGAGACTGAGAGGGCTAGGGTTGGAGGGGATGGTTAACTAGGGTTGGGGTGTAGCTCGACATGGGGTGGAGAGGGCGGCTAGGGTGGGTCCCTGCTGGAAGAGAGAGTGAGGGGTGCTCGGCATGGTGAGGGAAAGGTGGTGAGGTGAGGGTTAGGGAAAGGGTGGAGTTAGGGTTTCACATGAACAAAGCAAAGGAGTGATGTGGTGTTAAAGAGAGGGGTAGGGTAGGACATGGGTTTAGGGTAGGAGCAGAAAGAATAGATCCCAGAAGAATTGAATCCCAGAAGACCATGATCCACTCAATAATCCAAGATGAGAAGGTGGTGATGATCTTGCATGAGCCATGCATATTCAATAAATGCCATGTTAGTTCTTGTGAAAACAAAATAATAAACATGGCATTTATATACATGCATTCCCAAAATATGGAGTACGGCCAAGCTAAAAGAATAGGGGGATGTTCCATGTGGAGTATACGGAGATGATCATATTTGGATATAATTTAGACATGCTAGTGTGTATGTTCCACTAGATGAATAATAGCCTCAAAAATATCCCAACATGAGCATAGATTCATAATAATCCATATGGAAGCTAGAAAAAGGGGTACCCTCACAAAGCATGCAAAGGTGGCTTCACATATCAATAATGTGAAAACAACATGATGCTAGTGTGAGGGCATGTGGAAAAATAGAAGTGGATCCATCCCAACCCACATGAGCTAGATTTAAATGCCAAAGAAAAAGTGTAAAAGCTCATGGATAATTAGGATGGTGGAATTTATAAGGTGGTGACAAGGAAAAGGTGGTGGAGTTGAATACAAGATATGCCCCCAACTCAACTTGGGCATCAAGCATTTATCAAGAACCAAATACATTATATCAAGAGCCAAATACAATTACTAATGCATATGAGAGAAGAACCAAATGAAAAGGGTTTTATATGATGCTCGATGCAAGGTGGCATGATGACATGAGCATGATATAATTATGATGCAACAATTATAAGTAGTAAGTATCAATTATATTACTAGACCATGTAGCATTACATATGTTAGACAGATGGGATGCTACATGGTAGATCGTGGATCTTTCTGCGGCGATTTCTCTTGCTTTGTCAAGGAGGTCGACGGAGTCTTTGAGTGCGAGGGATGATTCCTGTTTGCTGTAGGCGACCACGCGTGGCGCTTTGTACCGTACTTCGGCAGGTAGCACTGCCTCTGCTCCGTGCACCATAAAGAATGGCGTGTAGCCCGTGGCACTGTTTGGAGTTGTACGTAGGCTCCAGAGTACGGATTGCAGTTCATCCGGCCAGCAGCCCGCGGCTTATTCGAGTGGTCGGAGGAGTCGCTTCTTGATTCCGCTGCGGACGAGGCCGTTTGGCTTTTCCACCTGACCGTTGGTCTGTGGATGCGGTACTGAGGCGTAGCTGATGTTGATCCCTAGGTTCTCGCAGAATTCTTGGAACTCCTTGGATGTGAAGTTCGTCCCGTTGTCGGTGATGATGCTATGTGGCACCCCGAAGCGGTAGACGATGGACTCAAAGAATTTGACTGCGCTGTGTGCAGATTGGTTGGTTACTGGCATGGCCTCAATCCACTTGGTGAATTTGTCGACTGCGACCAAGAGGTAGACGTAGCCTCCTCGCGAGGACTTGGGAAGCTTGCCGACCATGTCGAGCCCCCATTGCACGAAGGGCCAGGCCAATGGGATTGGCCGTAGCTCTGCGCCTGGTGCATGCGGCTTGTCCGCGAATCGCTGGCAAGCGTTGCATTTTTGGACGATGTCCTTGGCGTCGCACATGGCCGTAGGCCAGTAGAATCCAGCTTGTAGAGCTTTGGCAACAAGGGCGCGACTGCCAGCGTGGTGCCCGCAGGTCCCTTCATGGATTTCGAGGAGAACTGCTCTTCCATCGGCCATGGAGACACATCGTTGTAGCACTCCTGTGATGATGCGTTTATACAGTTCGCCGTTGATAATGGCGAATGCCTTGGAGCGCCGCGCGATGTGCCGTGCATCTGTCGGATCGTCCGGTAGACTCTTGCTGAGCAGGTACGTGATGTACGGCTGCGTCCATGATTGCTCAATCAGCATGACGCTCATAGGTCCTTCGAGTCCGGTGTCCAGCTCCAAGTCATCGAGTGCCATGGGCTCAATGGGTGGCGTAGCCCCCGAGTCTGTTGCTGCGCTTGTTTTCTTCTCTGTGGCCTTTGGCTTGATGGAGCGTTCGCATATGCGCTCGAGAAATACCCATGTGGTATGGGGGCGCAGGTAGAGCCTATTTTGGCGAGTGCGTCTGCCTCCTCGTTGCTTTCGTGACCTACATGTCGCAACTCACAACCATCGAAGTCTCCTTCGAGTGTATCGTAGAGGTCGCGGTACGTGATCATGTTGTCGTTCAGTGCGTCGCACTCATGCATTGTTTGGTTGACGACCAACTTGGAGTCGCCATATATGATGAGCCTCTTAGCGCCGCAGGCTTTTGCCATCCTCATCCCATGCAACAGGGCCTCGTATTCAGCCTCGTTGTTTGAGGCTGTGAACTGCATTCGCAAGATATATTTCAGCTTGTCCCCAGGAGGTGATGTCAGTATGACACCTGCGCCTGCTCCGTCTTTCCGCTTGGACCCATCGAAGTGCATTGTCCAGAGGTAGGACATATCTGGCTTGTCCGGGAGTTGGTTTTCCATCCAGTGCACGAGGAAGTCAGGGAGGACTTGCGACTTAGTTGCGTCGCGTTTTTCGTACGTGATGTCTCGTTGAGACAATTCTATTCCCCAAAGTGCGACTCGCCCCGTGACGTTGGGGTTATTAAGGATATGTCCCAACGGGGCGTCGCTGACTACCACGATTGGGTGTTCCTGGAAATAGTGGCGCAATCGACGGGCGTTCATAAAGACGCCGTACGCCAGCTTCTGGTAGTGCGGGTACCGTTGTTTTGTTGGCGTGAGGACCTCGCTGAGGTAGTATAATGGGCGTTGTACGCCGTGGACCTTATTTTCCTCAGCCTGCTCGATGACGAGCACTGTGCTAACCACCTGGTTGGTGGCGGAGATGTACAGCAATAGTGGTTCCCTTTCTCGTGGAGTCACCAGCACTGGCGAAGTGGATAGCAGGAGCTTGAGATCTTCGAATGCTTCTTGTGCTTCATTGGTCCACTCGAATTTTTCAGCTCTGCGGAGGAGCTGGTAGAAGGGCAGTGCCTTTTCACCCATCCGACTGATAAATCGACTGAGGGCCGCGATTCGTCCGGCCAGTTGCTGGATGCCTCTTATGTTCTTCGGCTTCTCCATGGCCAGTATGGCTTTTATCTTCTTCGGGTTCGCCTCGATTCCCCTCGCGGAGATGAGATACCCAAGTAGCTTCCCAGATGGTATGCCGAAGGCGCATTTGTCCGGATTGAGCTTGATCCGGTAGCGGTCGAGGTTGGCGAAGGTTTTGCGCAAATCGTCGATTAGAGAGGCTTCCTCCTTGGTCTTGATTACTATGTTGTCGACATAGACTTGGATGTTGCGACCCAGTTGTTTCTTGAGGCAAGCCTGCATGCACCGCTGGTAGGTGGATCCCGCGTTTTTTAACCCGAAGGGCATTGTGTTGTAGCAGAACACACCAAAGGGCGTTGTAAACGCTGTTTTCTCTTGATCTTCCTCCTTCATTCGAATTTCATTATAGCATGAGTAGGCATCGAGGAAGTAGAGACGCTCGCATCCCGCGGTGGAGTCGATGATCTGGTCGATTCGTGGCAGTGGGAAGTGATCCTTTGGGCAGTGCTTGTTTAGAGAAGTGAAGTCCACGCACATCTGTAGGATATCCGTGTCCTTTTTTGGTACCAGCACCGTATTGGCGAGCCAAGTGCTTTCCTTGATCTTGCATATGAACTTGGCCTCAAGGAGTCTGTTGATCTCCATTCCGACTGCCTGCGCTCGTGGCTCAGACAGTCGCCTGATTGTTTGCTTGACTGGCCATGAGTCGGGGTTGATGTTGAGTGCGTGCTCGGCAAATTCCCTGGGAACTCCTGGCATGTCCGCAGGACACCAGGCAAAAATTTCCTAGTGCTCACGGAGGAATTCGACGAGCGTGAGTTCCTATGCGGGACACAGGTTGTTGGCGAGGAGGGCCGTCTTGGCGGGATCCGATGGATGGACCTGCACCTTCTTTGTGTGCACGGATGAATCGAAGGAGAGATCAGGTGAGCTTGGCCTACTCAGGGGAGGCAGACTGTTGTCTGTCGTCTCTTTCAGTCTTGCGAGTTCCTCCTGCATGCCGAAGGACTGGGAGATTCTGTTGAATTCCCTGTCGCAAGCGTCAGATCGCTCAAAGCTCCCGTTGATCGTTATGACGCCGTTAGGTCCTAGCATTTTCATCTACAGGTAGGCGTAGTGGGGCACTGCCATGAACCTAGCGAACGCGACGCGCCCGAGGATGCAGTGGTATTGTGAGGGCCAATCGACGACCTCAAAGTCAATGCCTTCGCGCCGGAAGTTCTTCGGCGTGCCGAAGATGACGTCGAGGTTGATTTTGCCCAGGGGGTATACGCCTTTCCTCTGGACGATGCCATGGAACGTTGTGCCCGATGCCTCCAGGCAGGTTAGAGGGATCCTTATCGCTCGCAAGGTACTCGCCAATATGAGGTTGATGCCGCTTCCACCGTCCATGAAGACGCGACTCATGTCGAATCCTCCAATTTGCGCCTCGAGTACAAGGGGGCAATGTGCTTGGCGAGGTATCTGAGGCAGGTGGTCGCGTTTGTCGAAGGTGATGCACGACTCGCTGCCACTGAGGTACTCAGTGGTGGATGGTGGCGAGTGCGTGGCCAAGTTGACTTGGCGAGTGATGGCCTTCTGCACCCTGTTGGAGGGGCGCCCCTTTTGGATCATCATGGTACCCAAGGCCCGTGGGTACGGCTCGCCCCCGTGGTGCTGGTCCGGTGCGGCTCCGTTCGGGGGTGGCCCAGGTGGTGGTGGTGGTGCGCCATGTGCCACGGCGCCTGGAGCGGCTCCGTAGCCTCTTTCGACTGCATTGCGGTTCATTCAAACCAATCCCTCGTGTAGCTTGAGGAACTCGCGGCAGTCCTTGAGGAGGTGGCTGGACTTTCTTTTGCCATCATGCTTGTCGATGTAGAAGTGTACCGTGCATGGCCCGGACAGTTTGTCCTCGATGGAGGTCACGGGTGCCTCATCGCGAGCGCGGCGTTGCCACACTTGCGTGGTTTTCCCGGAGTCGCGGTATCCGCCGCTGCGGTATCCGCTGTTGCGGTTATCGTCGCGTCTATCGGCGTAGCCGGCCGCGACCATGTTGACGTCGTCACGGTCATCGTAGATGCGCATGCGGCGTTTGCCTCGGCGGTCGCGTCTACGTTCGAGTTCTGCCTCCTCGTTGGAGTGAGCGCGATTCTTCACCGAATCTTCTCCATCGGCCCACCGATTCGCGATCTCCATCAGGTGGTCGATGGTCTGGGGCTTTGAGCGGCCTAGCTCCTCCCTGAGTTCCATGCGGCGGACACCATCATTGAATGCATCAATCGCGCGGTCTTCCGAGATGTTCTCCGCGGAGTTCTTGATGATGGACCACCTTTGGATGTAGGAGCGCAGCGATTCGCCAAATCTTTGCTGGCAGCACCTTAGCTCTTCAATTGATGCGGGTCGCTTTACATACCCTTGAAGTTGCGCACGAAGCTGTAAACCAGCTCATCCCAGGTGCGAATGGATCCGTGTGGGAGGTTATTGAGCCATGCTCGGGCGGCGCCCTGCAGCTGTAGCTGCAAGCATTGCATGGCACTACTTCGACTGCCTCCATGGAGTCTAACGAAGGAGATGTGAACCTCCAGCCAGATTTTAGGGTCCTGTAGACCGTCGAATTTCGGATTCTCCGACGGGAGTTTAAACCCTTTAGGCATTCGCTTCTGCCTAATGGATCTGCTGGAGCATCTGGCGCCGCAGAGCTCCCCATCTTCCTCTTCTGAGTCAGTCGACCGAGCACGTCATGCCCTTGATTTGTCGATCTTACGCTGCGTGAGGTCGTCGCGTGCATCATAGTCGCGGTCGTGTCGCCGTGAGCGGCGACGTCGAGACAGGTCGTGACTGTCATCGCTGGATGAGGGCGAGGAGTGGCGCTTTGCCCTTTTTTGGGTCTGGTACTGGCTCCTTGTCGAGGGCAGCCTCGATTAACCCCAAACCCGCGATCGTAGATCGTTGCATGGCGGTTCGGGAATCTCCAACTAGCGGCTGGTTATTGAGGAGGTACATGGTGGATGCCGTCACCGCAGCCTACGGCGTCCTGGGAACCACGTTTCCTCTCGTGTCGACTGTCATAGAGCCGAAGTCGAGGACTTTCGTGGCCTCTATGCATTCTTGTTCAGTGAGGTGAGCCATCCGCGACTGCCTCTTCTTGGCGAGGTATTCGTTGCCCTTCGAGGAGGATCCTCCGTAGGAGGAGAGCAAAGCGCGACGAAGGCTCGATTCGTCCGCTGCCTTTTTACGCGCCTCAAGTTGCGCGATTGTTTGCACCTGGCGCTTGAATTCTTCTTTTAGGAGCCAGTGGTAGCCCATCAGCAGTTCTTGCGGGGACCCAAAGGGTAGAGGTGTGCCCCGTAGGGCCTCGCGGCAGCGAGACCACTCTTGCTCGTTGAGCCTGATTACGACGCATTCGCCGGTTTTCTCATTGATTATGTTGGGAGGTTCGACTGCTCCTCCGTTGTTGACGGGAACGCGATTGCCGCCGTTTCCACCGTTGCCACCGTTACTGGCGTTGGGTGGATCGGTGCCGTTGCCAGGGTTGCCACCATTGTCGCGATTGGCAGAGGTGTCGCCTGCACTGATGACGGCGCACATGAAGTGATTGGGGAAGCTGTTGCTTCCACAACTCTTAGATCCGGAACCGTAGGTTCCATCTTCAGTGGCCAGATCGCTTAGATCGGAATCGCAACTGCTGTTGCTGACCGTATTCTCGACTGCCACTGGGGCATTGAGCTCGCTGAGGGTGCCGATCGATGCAGGGAACCAAGACGCCGGGGCAATCGCCGGTGTTGTCGGCTGATCAGGCAGGCGAAGCGTGCCTATCTGACCAACTTGGAAGCGGAAGCTCCCAATCGCCAGGCTGATTCCGTCGCCCACGGACTCGAAGGCCGGGCGGGTGGCCGGCGTGTGGACGGTGAAGTCGAAGGCACCGAAGAGCTGGAGAATCTCCTCTGTTGTGGAGTCGTAGATCGCAGTTGATGGGGCCGAAGAAGCCGCAACATTAGCACTCCCAATTCCCACAGATGGCACCAATTGACGAGGGTTTAACTCATCAATGCCCATTGTTATGGACTTGGGTTTTGGAGAAGGAGGGAGCGCTGGAGACATCAATCGGCTAGCAAACAAGCACACAGGGGACAAAGGATTTACCCAGGTTTAGGCCTCGTAGAGGTCCCTACTCCTGCTTGTCTGCTCATGGAATTATCGAAGGAGTCGAAAGTTACAATGGTGCGTAGATGCAATCTGGCGAGGGTTGTGGAAACTAGGGTTGTGTGTGTCCTCCTCGCCGCCCCCTCCTAGCCTTTATATAGATAGGCAAGGTCTCGGGTAGCAGGTCGAGTCGGTTACAAGTTAGGGTTTTCCCTTTCAAACTTTCTATCTTTATCTTCTTCTTGTCCTTCAAGCAATCGAGAGTCCGCAGGTTACTCGAGTCCTTTCATCTGGGCCTTGGTGACACCGAGGGCCTGTACGTATTTGGACCGTATATACCAAGCTCGAGTACCTGTAGGGTATACCCATGTCAAGATGTGTGTTCTTTTCATGAACCACCTCTAGAGTCATTGCATGTGTGTTCTTCTCACAAACCACATAAGGATCCACCAGTGTCATTGGATATGTGTTCTTTTCATGAACTACACCCAGTGTCATTGCATGTGTGTTCTTTTCACAAACCACACATGGATCCACCAGTGTCATTGCATGTCTGTTCTTTTCACAAACCACACATGGATCCACCTATGTGATTGCATGTCTGTTCTTTTCACAAACCACATATGGATCCACCAGTGTCATTGGATGTGTGTTCTTTTCATGAACCACACCCAGAGTCACTGCATGTCGGTTCTTTTCACAAACCACACATGGATCCACTAGTGTCATTGTATGCGTGTTCTTTTCATGAACCACAGCTAGAGTCATTGCATGTGTGCTCTTCTCACAAACCACATAAGGATACACTAGTGTCATTGCATGTGTGATCTTTTCATGAACCACACCCAGTGTCATTGCATGCGTGTTCTTCTCACAAACCACATAAGGATACACTAGTGTCATTGCATGTGTGTTCTTCTCACAAACCACACATGGATCCACTAGTGTAATTGCATGTCTGTTCTTTTCACAAACCATAGCTAGAGTCATTGCATGTCTGTTCTTACCACAAACCACATATGGATCCACCAGTGTCATTGCATATCTGTTCTTTTCACACACCACACATGGATCCACCAGTGTGATTGCATGTCTATTCTTTTCAAAAACCACATATGGATCAACCAGTGTCATTAGATGTGTGTTCTTTTCATGAACCACACATAGAGTCATTGCATGTATGTTCTATTCACAAACGAGACATGGATCCACCAGTGTCATTGCATGTGTGTTCTTGTCATGAACCATAGCTAGAGTCATTGCATGTGTGTTCTTCTCACAAACCACATAAGGATACACCAGTGTCATTGCATGTGTGTTCTTCTGATGAACCACACGCAGTGTCATTACATGTGTGTTATTCTCACAAACCACACATGGATCCACTAGTGTCATTGCATAGCTATTCTTTTCACAAATCACACATGGATCCACTAGTGTGATTGCATGTCTGTTCTTTTCACAAACCACATATGGATCCACAAGTGTCATTGGATGTGTGTTCTTTTCATGAACCAAACCCAGAGTCATTGCATGTCTGTTCTTTTCACAAACCACACATGGATCCACAAGTGTCATTGCATGTGTGTTCTTTTCATGAACCACAACTAGAGTCATTGCATGTGTGTTCTTCTCACAAACCACATAAGGATACACCAGTGTTAATGCATGTGTCTTATTCTCACAAACCACACATGGATCCGACAGTGTCATTGCATATCTGTTCTTTTCATTAACCACAGCTATAGTCATTGCAAGTATGTTCTTTCCACAAACCACACACATGGATCCACCATTGTCATTGCATGTGTGTTCTTTTCATTAACCACAGCTAGAGTCATTGCATTTGTGTTCTATTCACAAACCACCTAAGGATCCACCAGTGTCATTGGATGTGTGTTGTTTTCATGAACCACAACTAGAGTCATTGCATGTGTGTTCTTTTCACAAACCACATAAGGATCCACTAGTGTCATTGAATGTGTGTTCTTTTCATGAACCACACCCAGTGTCATTGCATGTCTGTTCTTTCCACAAACCACATATGGATCCACAAGTGTCATTGGATGTGTGTTCTTTTCATGAACCACACCTAGAGTCATTGCATTTGTGTTCTTATCACAAACCACATAAGGATCCACCAGTGTCATTGGATGTGTGTTCTTTTCATGAACCACATCCAGTGTCATTGCATGTGTATTCTTCTCACAAACCACACATGGATCCACTAGTGTCATTGCATGTCAGTTCTTTTCATTAACCACTGGTAGAGTCATTGCATGTCTGTTCTTTCCACAAACCACATATGGATCCACTAGTGTCATTGCATGTCTATTATTTTCACAAACCAAACATGGATCCACTAGTGTGATTGCATGTCTGTTCTTTTCACAAACCACATATGGATCCACCAGTGTCAATGGATGTGTGTTCTTTTCATGAACCACAACCAGAGTCATTGCATGTCTGTTCTTTTCACAAACCACATATGGATCCACAAGTGTCATTGGATGTGTGTTCTTTTCATGAACCAAACCTAGAGTCATTGCATGTCTGTTCTTTTCACAAACCACACATGGATCCACAAGTGTCATTGCATGTGTGTTCTTTTCATGAACCACAACTAGAGTCATTGCATGTGTGTTCTTCTCACAAACCACATAAGGATACACCAGTGTTAATGCATGTGTCTTATTCTCACAAACCACACATGGATCCGCTAGTGTCATTGCATGTCTGTTCTTTTCATTAACCACAGCTAGAGTAATTGCAAGTCTATTCTTTCCACAAACCACACACATGGATCCACCAGTGTCATTGCATGTGTGTTCTTTTCATTAACCACAGCTAGAGTCATTGCATTTGTGTTCTTTTCACAAACCACCTAAGGATCCACCAGTGTCATTGGATGTGTGTTGTTTTCATGAACCACAACTAGAGTCATTGCATGTGTGTTCTTTTCACAAACCACATAAGGATCCACCAGTGTCATTGAATGTGTGTTCTTTTCATGAACCACACCCAGTGTCTTTGCATGTCTGTTCTTTCCAGAAACCACATATGGATCCACTAGTGTCACTGGATGTGTGTTCTTTTCACAAACCACAGCTAGAGTCATTGCATGTATGTTCTTTTCACAAACCACAGCTAGAGTCAATGCATCTCTGTTCTTTCCACAAACCACATATTGATCGACCAGTGTCATTGGATGTGTGTTCTTTTCATGAACCACACAAGTGTCATTGCATGTCTGTTATTTCCATGAACCACACATGGATCCACTAGTGTCATTGGATGCGTGTTCTTTTCATGAACTACACCCAGAGTCATCGCATGTGTGTTCTTTTCAAAAACCACATAAGGATCCACCAGTGTCATTGGATGTGTGTTCTTTCATGAATGACACCCAGTGTCATTGTGAATGGGACATTTGAGCATTAGTGACTTCAATCTCCCCCATGCTTGGGCAATAATTTCTTCATCATGTGGATGAAAATTATAAATGTAATTCCTATCTTTATAATTTCATGAGGTGGATAAAGTTTAGTGTAAAAGAGAGATTCAAGTTCCTTCCACTCCAAATGATGAGGATCATCTAGTAGCTCATACCACTCCCTTGCTTTGCTCTTAAGTGAAAGAGGGAATAGCTTCCTCTTAACTTGGTTCATTGAAATACCTGCACACTTGAACAACTCGCATAATTCGTGTATAAAGAGTAAATGATCACCAGGATGGACAGTTCCATCTACCAAATAACAGTTGTTCATAACACGTTCAACAATTTTTATAGGTATTTTAAAAGAGATGCTTTCAGTATGTGGATTTAAAATATCACAAGTATCATTAGAATTACCACATATGGGAGATAAAGTATCATTAGAGCAAATTTTCTTCTTTAAAGCTGGGGAACTAAAAAGATCATTTTCATAAAAACAAACTTCCCCAAGCTTAGATGTTTCCAGAGCATTAGTAACAAATGTGTTCAAAATATTCATACTAATAACATTGCTATTAATATGCAAAGAAAGTTACATGGGTTTTTTAATTTTCTTTTCAAATAATTCATGTTCTACCTTAGGGAAAATACTAAAAAGCTCTCTAATTTTGTTGCTGTTTT